>MJUU01031405.1:173173-189378 GCA_002080025.1 Modiolus philippinarum | reverse complement strand
ATGCCCATTTCTCCTGGTCTTACTTTCTTGTCTCTATTCTCCCATCCCTATCTCCTTCCCCCATTTTTGTCCTGGGTTCCCTTATCCTGTCCGCCCCTCCATTATGGTTTCGTTTCCAGATTTTACAGATCACACACCATCAAGCAATTTTCTATATACTGAATAATGTTAAATTTAGCGTTCACTCTGGCAATAAGTAATTTTTTTAGGAATAAATGACACTAAAACCTTCATAGACTTGTCTTCCTACTGGGACGAATAGTTATAAGCCTCCGAATTTAGCAACATACTAATGACGACAAACTGGATAAGTTTATTGAGCAGCTTCCAAGAAATGCACATCTTGAATCATTTATTTCAAATGATTTTTTTTCAATTAAAAAGAGCATATGGAGGAAATGTACTTCAGGATACTTGTGTGAATCTACCGAAATTAGATGATAGTTTTTACAATGGATTCATAACTTTGTAGATCTAAGGTTTGATTTTAATTTAACTTGGCGTAACAAAATGGATATCTATTCATCTATCTCTTTTTAAAGGAATTCCGTAAAAGTTGCAACAGTTATCAATTGAATATACTTGTATTTAAAAAATTCACTTTACTTTTACGTTTAAAAAAAGTGGCTGTCGTTTTTTTCCAGAATATAAAATCTTTTATAATTGATCTGAATTATTTTTTGAATTTGTAGGTGAAACATTTGAATTTGTTGGAGGCGGACCTTTACTTATTTGGGGCGGAGCTAAGCCGTGCAAATATCGGTCTAACGATGTTGGATATTGCATGGCTTTTTTCGCTTGAATTCTATGGGCACACGTGACCTTTTATGCAATATCATCAAATGTTTCGGTTTAGATTATCGACGCTCGTCATCTCTTATTTATTCTTTAAAAAGATCAAAGGAAAAAACTAAATTCATGTTACAAGTACATTGTTATATGTAGAGAACAAGCATACTTTGTGAAATACGATTCTGAATCGCCAAAAATATACAGGGAAAGAAGTGATTAAAATGTATTTTATAAATCAAAGTTTAGTTGCCCAGTTTGGAGGACTAGTTTTGCAACAGACTATTTCCTAGGGCACACACAGTGAAACTCTTTTTTGTTTTGGTCCGAGTTGTTCATCACTATGATTGTCCCATTTTCTTTCATGTGCCAAAATTGTGTGATGTCATTGTTTCTTTATCTTTTTGGTGTGTTAATTGTCTTTTAGACGAACGAACTGGCTAATTTACTTCATACCATATTATGTCACCAATAGATTATGTTTTTGTATGATATGGCACTAAAAGTACATAAATAGTAATAACTTCTTATGGCACAGTTACTATCAATAAGGTATTTGTGGAATGCGAAACGGTTCGCGATTTACTTTATTTTCCTGCCGGGGTGGGGGTGGGTGGGGTTCAATAATACCTCATTACTAAAATCAAACGTCACATTTTATTTTCGTTGTCATGAATTAGTATCAATTTCCTGTAATCTTTATTTCGTAATGTACATAAAATATTTCTCTTAATTATAGTGACTTTTTTATGCCTTTTTTATCGGTTCAACTGAAAGCAGCGGCACATTTGTATTTTAGATTTTATGGATTAAGGAATACAAAATGTTTATAACAAAAGAAATCTTTTATTAGGCTCGATCCACTAAGCAATATAAAATTCAAATAATACTTAGTTTGTTTATCTAGTTAAACGTACATTTAAAATGGAATGATCAAGTTCGTATCAATATAAATATCACGCTTCATATTATGGGTTTAATTGTGATGAATGGACACACCGAAATATGTACAGAAATGTGACCTTGGACACATAAAATGTACAAAAAATGAAGCATATGCTTGTTTTCTTTTTTCTTTGAACTTCAACATGGCAGTCTTCAGCTGCGTTACTGTTATGTTTATTGTTTTAGGAACCTACACAATATCGATTTTATCTATCTAAGAATTCAGCTCTTTTAAGTGACTAGTCTCAGCTTGTTTATCGACTAAATGAAGAGTATATACCTCATGTGGTATACCTAAATTGCACTTACTTTGCATAGGTGATTACCTGGTTAAAGTCGAAACAGGAAGCGAAATAAGTACATTTGGAACCCCCCTTCAATTTTTATACTTTACGTTTTAAAAGCCAATGTCACGGATCACTGAAGGATCCTATATGTTATATATATAGCACCGCTTTTAGTAGGGTGCCCAATGACCAAAAAGACGCTTAGTTTGCGAGTTTGGGTTAACGGAATAACACACGACTAATTTTTGTTTTAAAGGTTTGAATAGTTATTAAATTTTATATTTTTCATTGTCGTAGAAAGTTTCCGTGGTCACGATTTTTGTAATTTCTCATATTTAAGGGGTACCCTATAGCAGATTTTTAGATATGGTATCTTTAAATTTATAGACATTAGTAAGACTATCCGATATCCTGATAAGAAGCTATTTTTGTGAAAGTCTAGACCTAAATTTTGTTTTACTAGCTAATATGTAACTTATCATTTATTAAATTTTATAATTTGTCGGTGTTAAAATTGGAATAAAAAGGGTCATGAATTTAAGACATTTTTGTTGAATACGAAATAACTTACCTGAATTTTTGAAATATTTTAATTTAAACGGAAACAAGACTATCATCTGTACAAAATTCACGGGTGTCATGTCTGCCATTGCAGAGATATCAACATATAAAAACATTAAATTTGCGTAAAAATCTCAAAATTTTATGTGAATCTGGAATTTTTATCTCTTGATAAATCTCGAAACGTACGAAGCGCGACAACTCTAGAAAAAAGAAGGGAAACGGGGAATGTGTCAAAGAGAAATAACAACTCAAAGCCACCATAAGATCTTCAATGAACGGTGAGAAAACCGCACACCCAACGGTAGGTCGGAGTCGGCCCCTGAATAAAGAGTAATCAAGTTCAGCGAAATAAACATCACTCTAGACTCCTATAGACATAAAGTAAACTAACTAGAAAAAAGACAAGACACACAAAGGCTTAATAAATTTCCTGACTTAGGACAGGCGCAAACTAGTTTTATTGGGCCCAAACCTTCCCCCTACAGCCCTACCCTTAATCTATGTAAAGGTAGAATAACATGGTAGACCAAGTCTTGTCAAATTATTTGGATCTGTTGGGGATTTTTAAATTGGTCGAATTTCGAATTTTCATGCACATACTAATGTTTTTACATTTAAATTGAGATTTCGCTATCCATGTAGATGATATAACAGGATTTGGGTCAAGTTTTATTGGTTTTATTAGGTTTTATGGTAGTGCGTATATATATATATATATATATATATATATATATTTATTAGGATAACTACCCCTTTACATCGGGGGCAACTACTGTCGGGGTAACAGGAGCTGCGTCCTTAAAATTATTTACACAACAAAACTATAAACAGCTATAACAAAGCTAAAAATATTACAATGTCAATGTTTAAGAAGTCTCTCAACATTAAATAATAAAATGTCTATCGTGAAAAAGAAAAATCTCTGTAAAATTCACATTCAAAAAATACAAGAAAGTACAAAATTATCACATTTGTAAAAAAATTTGACCTTTCTTTAAAAACTTCTACAAGAAAATGTTTACATAAAACATCTATATCATCTCCCAGTTCATCACTGTAAAAATACCCATAGTCTCCATATAAAAGTTGGAAAATTAAAGTATTCGATAGCTCCTCAAACCGAAGACCTGTTCTATTGGCAACAAGACTATCGTTTATTTGACTGAAAACATGATATACAGTGTGTGTTTTTCATGAAAATTTGTTCAAGTTATACCATAAGAAAAATTCATAACAATTGAAAGCGTCCTTTATATATTTCAGGTGCAAATATTTAAAATTGCACATCTCTAAAACAAATGGTAACCGTGAAACTTGTTTAATGAAGATAAATGACAGATCATTTTAAAAAATAAAACAATAAAATGTCTGGATAAAATTGATATCATTTTTGGAAAATTTCCTGAGGGTTTTGTTGGTAAAATGAAGCCATCTTTTAGTTCCGTGAGTTTTTCTTGATTTTAGGAAAGGACCTTTAACCCCATTTTAAATAAAATGTGACCAAATTTGATCTCTTCGACATTGTTATTTCGATGCGCCATGGTCTCTTCTTTCCAAGAATGTATAATGCAGGTGTGTGTGATTCCGTTAACCCAAATTCGAAAAAATCGTCGCTTGGGCACCCTACTATTTTACGAATTAAAATATTTATTGCACGATTTTGAATGCAATAAATATTTTAATGAGTAAGGCGATGCTATATATGGTTTGTAATATGACCAATGAAGAACGTTGTACCGAGAGTGCCTTAAAAATGCTATCAATGACAGGTAACAATCAACACAGCTTATCGTGTGATTTAAAAGGAGTAATTTCAACGATCGGGGGACGGTTGTGTTGCAGTTTATCGGGTAATTCTATTTTTATCAGACACGCGCGTACGTTAACTATTTCTTTGAAAAAAATCTTAGCCCCCCCCCCCTCCCCCGGGAATTTCACTCGTTTATACGTAATAGGTATGTTGATGATCCAACACAGAACGTTTCAGTGCATGTAAACGGCTACACAACAATAAGGAGACGACCATCTGATTTTCGGGGGTGGGGGAGGGACCTTTGGCAATTTATTTAATCTTGGTGCCAGTGAAAATAAATATTCTAATTCTACTATTTACGAAAATGAATAATTTAATTTTGATTTGAAACCAAAAAGATGTTGCAACACTAATACATAATTTGATGTAGCGTTTGGCGATAATAAATAATTGTTTGAGATGGACATCACATAAAAATAGATATTTTTCTAGGATGAAATCGTCCACCCCCTCCGAAAAATGGTCGTATGGTCGTCCCCTACTCTTCATAAAATAAGTACCTAATTTCTGCATTTCATGAACAGGCACATCGGTCAATAAAGTCCGAGATACATCTGCCATGCTGGCGGCCTTTTCTTCTTTTTGCTAGGACCGTGGGCAGAGGAACCTCTTCTGTCGATACTGAGTTATAAGGTTCCTTTTTAGAAAAGACATTCGCAATGTGTGTTGTATCTTCAGACCATATCCGTTCTTTACTATAAAGTACTAGTAACAGAAATTGCTCCTGTAAAATTTGAATAGTAATTCGCTGTTTGGGAGGGGGCACTGATTGGAAGAGGAGAAGAATAAAAGACACTTAGTGCTAAATTTGACAAATTTTGAATAAAAGACATGTTCAAAAAGGAACATATAAAAATCGTCTTTGTGACAAGAAAGGTCCCGAGAGAAATTTCCATAGTATAGGCACTACAATGATAAAGACGGTTATTTACTAATATCAGCTGTTTACAATAATTAAAACAAGATGATATAATTGGCTTCTGAATTTTCTGAAGGAGGAGTCAATCAATGCATTATCATCGAATTTGTATGAAGTTAATGCTCTGAATTAAGCCCCTCCTATCCCATTGTATTTGTATTGTGTGTAGGAACTGAACTTTTCTACAGTGCAATAACTTCCAAATAGTGAAATTAATGCATTCTACACGGAATATCGGCCTTTAGAGCATAAAAAGAACAAAGGAAATTTTAAAAATCATATTACAAAACCTATTTAAAGGTTCGTAAATATCAATAATTCAATGAAAATTGTGTTTTTTAATAAATAAAGACAAATGCCCACAAGGAAAGTAAACGACCTAGATATTTTCTTTGATATTAAAAAAGTTGGGAAGACATATGCAAGGTGAAACATATACTTTGTATTCTCTTATGATGTGGCAGCAATATCTATTCTTACACGATAAGGTAATTTTTCGTATCACTTAGTGATAACTTTTATGCTATCATTTCATTGGCCTTTCATACCATTAGATAACTTTTCAGCCGTATTTTCATTGGTTGTTCTATGGGTCACACATCAGGTCAATCCAACGTCATGGCAATTCTTTTTTAAATTCCGGACTCATTGCATTATGTCGTCTGCATTATTTTTATACTATTGGCAAGAAGAAGAAATGAAAAAATGAGCTTCGTGTGTACACATCTATTAATTCATTCTCCCAAAACAGTTGAATATATTTTGGCCACTTGAAATATATTATTTTATTGCAAAAATAAGTTTAATTTCCTTCCTGTTTTCTGTGTTGTTGTTATGATGTAAGGTGTATTGGGATCATTGACGCGTGGAAATTGACATCAGAATCAGTTACCACAGAGAGAGAGAAATTTACACCTACATTTAATTACAAATCATTCGTAACATTTTCACTCAACTGACAAGCAGAAATTAATTTTATTACTGTATAGATGTTTAAAACTAATTACAATTCAACCGAGCTTTCACCCAGGTTTTTCACCAGCGAGGAATCATGTACCTGTCATTGCTATTGATTGCTGTGTTCATGTGCGTATAATGCAACATAGTTCCTACATCTACAACACTTATCGTTGTTTATAGTTTCTACTTTATATACGGGGAAAATTTATTCTTAGACCTTACATTCATTATAACGATAAGTTTAAAGTACATAATGTACATAATCAATCTTCTCTGTATTTACAAACACAACTAAATTCTCCCAACTTAAAATAATTGGGAGAACACGACAGAATGGTTTATCATAAGAGAAACAGGTTTCACAACTCGTGATGCTTGTATATCGCTTGTTATCAAATCTCGCTATTTAATTACAAATAATAATTAACTCACTGAAGCTCGTTTATTATTATTGTGTAATTAAATAGCTCGATTTGATAACAAGCGATATACAAGCCTCACTCATGATGAAACCTATAATTAAAGCATTTTTTTCATTTAATTGATTTACATGTATTTTCTTGATAATAAGTATGATATTTTGAACAATAACCATCAAGAGCCTGTATCCCTCTCCTAAGTCATCGCTGACGTAGACGCTCTAATAAAACTCGGTATTAAGAAGGGTCTCATTTTCTATTAAGTAAATAAAACTTTGTCGTGTAATTTGCTATTTGTTCCGAAAGATAAAGTACTATAGAAAATTTCTTCCTAGGGAACAAATATGATACTAGTAGTATTTGTTCCTAGCGGAATAAACGTCATACAATATTGCTCATGAAGGGAGAAATATTATGCCAATGTTATAAAGTTTGTTCCAATGGAACTTTGTTAAAAACAACGACAGAAGAATACCGAAGGAACAAAGCACAAGATTACATAAATCAAAGTCCAGAGACAAGGCAAAAGCAAGAACACCAGAAGACGGAAGACCAATTTAGTTTGTGAGAAACAAATATGGCTAAGATCAACGAAGTGGCAAAGGTTTCACTGAATCTTAATCAAGATTACATTCTTTTTTCGACTATTCACTTTGAAAAGATTACACAGTGTAGAAACATTTCAAACGGAAGAGGTAACAATTGTATACAATGTTGTCTTTTAAACACTGCAGAATCATGCAGATAAAATGGGGTGTTAACTTTGACTTCGGTTCAGTAAAGGTTTAGCACTTGGTTGACCTTAGCAATATTATGTTGACAGTTATAATTTTGTTACTGCTGGAGGCGATCTTTGATAAGAAACATTATCATCCTTCCCCGTGGTTATATCAGCCTGTAGAGCCTTTCCGCAAAAGCCATATCTGGTTAACCCGGATATATCAGGAGTTGACCTGGATATATCAAGCGATTCTCCCAAAGTTTTAAAGGCAATAACTTTTTTTCAAGGTTTCAAATGAAATAAAATGGCTAAAAATAAACATCTATTGCATTTGCTCTTTCCGATTAGGTATTCAAAACAGAATCATGATTACAAAAATAGATAAACTAGACGGCAGAAAAATTGTAGAAACTGGGTCGTTGATATATCCTGCAGAGCTTTGACGTTTTCACATTATGAAGTCATAAAAGCCCCAAGGAACGATAGAATAGCGTAACAACCAAAGGTTCCTGCAAAATTCAAAATCGACATTATTTAGAGTATTTGGTCAATATAGTCATTCAGTTACAAAACTTTTGCCAATCAAATGATAAAAAAATTATAAAACATGTTTTTAAGCTTAAAATTGTTGAAAAGCCGAGAATGTGTGCCGAAATTCCCGCGCAACTTTGGGAGAATTGAAACCTCAGTTCAATAATTACAAATATAAAATACAAAATAAAGGATGATAAACAAGTTATTGGGCTTTTGACAGCTGATGTATTATAAAATATCACCCCGCTCGCCAGAATATGAAGCTTGGGGCTCTTTCGCTGCGCTCACTCACCCCTGTGCTTCATATTCTGGCGCACGGGTTGATATTTTACGATACATAGCTGTCAAGAGCCCGATAACATATGCATATCTGCAGGACACTTTTTCGTATTGGACTATACCAAAGGATTTTTTGTCATAATTTTGTTGCCCAGTAGTTTCAGTGAGTTTAAGCATAAGGTCGACTATTTTTCCCACAAGCAGCCATCTTAGGTGAATTGATTTTGTCAGCGAAGCATTGTGAGCAAGTTTTCTAAAAAAATTGGAAATTAAAAATTTGAATGGTTCACTATTCAGCTCCAATATCCCATATCCCATATCCCAATATACCCTAAATAAACAAGCCTCACTCTTATTGAGGAATTTGACCATTACAATTTGAGCGACAAAATCATTTTACCTGTATAAGACAATGCTTGTACATCGAACGACAAAAAACATTTTACCTGTGTGAAAAAAATTCTAGGTTTTCACAATATTATGGCTTTGACATTTACCACAATCTGGGCACACTGAAGCTAGAGTTAGTCGTCATTTAAGCGGGAGGTTGATGCATCATTAAACCTGGTTTAACCAATTATTTTATTTATATGATGCCCGTTCCAAGTCGGGAATATGACGGCTTGCCAAAAATGTTCTGTGTTGGATTGTGTTTCCCTGATTCAGTGGAATGTTATTCGGATTTTCCTGACTGGTCTCTCCATTTGATCGATTCGGACTTTTGTTGTCACTTTTTTTTTCGGTAAACAATGCGATGCCATCTTCGATACAGTGTAGACGTATCGGAATAATTTCGAAAAGAAACTTCCCAAAAATTATTAGTTATCAAATTTGGTTCTAACCTGCCCAGCGGTTTCAGAGGAGCTCTTTTCTCTAGGATCAAATCTTAAAACATTTGGTTTAGTTGTGTCAGTGGAGAACTACTTGCAATGTGTTTTCATAGAGTCTGAAAAACTATGTTATCGTACACTCATACTGTTTGAGGCTTGTGTGGGGGTCTCTTTATCCCATATCCCAGTAAATCTGGACTAAAACACCCTTTGAAAATTGAGGATATCCCAATAGTAATTGAAACATTCCATAATCCATAGTCAAAATATCCCATATCCCATTACTTATAGTCGTAAATATCCCACATCCCAAAATACCCTAAATAAACAAGCCTCACTCTTATTTCTTATATTATTATATGCGTCTCACGTCAAAGACCAACGGAGTTAGAGTTTTATGATTGATATTATCGAGAACATCTTTCCTCTGAGGAATTTGACCATTACAATTTGAGTGACACGCAACACTTCTTTTAAATTTTTACTGTTGCAGACTGTTGCCCATTTCGATGAATTTATATCTCGTCAGTGCAACTCGAATCTAAAGATTGGAAAACCGCTGCCGAAATATACTTCCTCAGAAGGGTGTGCAAGACCAAAGATTGGATAGTAAATTTCCGGCCCTATCCATAGGGCCCCACAATTGATGGATCTCGCTGGAGCAGTCGGGAGGGGAAAATAATCCAAAGTTCCATAACTTTGAAAACTTTGTGTGTCATCCAAAAAAAGGGTATGATGAGTTGACGTTTTTTTTGTCAATCGATAATTCCCAAAATTCGGCTAAGAGGCGGAATTTATTAGGAAACTAGCGGCGAAGATCTCATAATAATCCTTTCTCTTAATAATCCTAATTTAAGGATTATTTACATCAGATCTATCCAAATGAGCTTGAAATTAAAGAAACAACTGAAACACCTACTTCAGCTTCGTACTTAGATCTTTTATTGTATATTGACGAAGATGGACGTTTGAAATCTAAGCTATATGACAAGCGTGATGATATTTTAATTTCCCCATTGTGAACTTTCCCTTTCTTAGCAGCAATATACCTACCTCTCCAGCCTATGGAGTGTACATTTCACAGTTGATTCGTTACTGTCGAGCTTGTAGTTTGTACAGTGATTTTTTTGAACAGAGCAAAAACACTGTCCCAAAAGCTGCTTAGACAGGGATTTGTTCAACCTTTGTTAATTTCATCCCTCAAGAAATTCTATGGCCGTCACCATAGCATCATTGAAAGATATGACGTGTCAGTATCCCAAATGAAAGTGGACATTTTTCAGCTAGATTCACGTCTTCCCGGATTTGACTACCGACTTTGACATATTCCCGGATTGAATCACTCACAGTGTGACGGGTGCTGTTAACAGAGCAGGACATGCTTACCCTTCCGGAGCACCTGATGTCACTCTCAGTTTCACTGGAGTTCACACTGTGAGTGCCTTTGTTCTGAATGTTGTGGTTTCTGGTTCTGTGCTTTGTGTCTGTCTGGCGTCATTGTTTTTGTGTCTAACGTCATTGTTTTCTGTGTTCTCGTTTTTGCCCTGTCTTTAGACTTCGATTTTTGTGAATATCACCCCTTTGTTCCTTCGGTATTCTACTGCCGTTGTTATATTATACATTCTAAATGACCTAAAAGCCTCATGTAATTTTATTGGCTCATATGAAAGGTTGAAATGTTAGCTAGCAGAGGTTAATGCCATACACATTGAAACTGTACGAAATTTGGGTAAAAAAGGGCACCTTGTAGAACTTCTTTTTAGATCAAGTCGAAGTAAACTATTTAAAATCGTTCAAAATTTAATAAAAATTCATTGAAAATGCTTTGAAATAAAGATTACTTCGTAAAATTCAATGAGTAAACATAGATATTTGGTAACAAAAATGGCGCCATGTGCATCCTTTTTCGAACAATCGCCAAAACGATATTTTTAAGTTTGAAGCAATTTTTCAAACAATTGTGTTGATTTTTTGGCTAAGCATGTAATCAAAACCAAAATCAAAAAGCAAAGTTATGATTACGGAAATGTTTTATGTCACATTAGCGATCCAAATAAATTCCAATATTGGCACCAACTACGAAGGCTGTTATTTGCTATTTCTTTCAAAATGATTGCTACGTAGCTAGTTTGTTACAAATGCATTTTAAGTTGTAAAAATCCCCCTTTTCAAGACGAAATGTTATAATGCTATCATAATATGACAATAGAAAAAAACTTTCTTAAGTACAAAAAGTACAAGGGAGATGAAGAAATGTCAAATGGTAAATCGAACTCAATTTATTTACTTTTGACTTTTTGGGACATTTAGGGTTTGCTCTTGATGATTTCAATGAACGTAACCGTACTATCACAACCAAACTTTTACAACAGGGTTACAGATTTCATAAGTTGTTGAATACATTTAAGAAGTTTTGTAATAGATATGAACATGTTATATCTAAATATGGCGTTACTCGTAAACAGCTTACTAGTATTACTATGGGCAGTTCTAGTCCTCAATTTTACGGAAATGTTGTTAAAAATGGCAAAAAATTGATTAAAAATCCAGAAAAGCTGGGACGTAACTTACATTCTTTACGTAACAGGGGATATCGGCAAGATATTCTGCTTACCTTTGAGACCTAGTGACCTGGAAAATTTTTCACACATACTGGCCTCTCACTGATACTGCCGATGTCTACTAAAAATGATGATTCTTGACCAAACCCTTCGGGAAGATTTGAGTTTTATTTTTCTTCCGTAGTGCGACAGTGTTCTACCAGCAGACTAGGCTCCTTGAGCTAGCCGGGTGTTTAGCGGCGAGCACCCCTTGACCCATCTTTCAAAATTACGTATTGTCTTTTTCTCCCCTTTCAAGATTGTGGTCATGGAGTTAGTAGTCTACCTGTATTGGGGTTTATTCGTATGTTTTATACTAAAGGGAAACGGGACAGATAAAGGGGAGGTTTGGGTACCAATAAACCGGTATAACCCTACCGCTGGCTTTTGCTAGTGCAGGTACCAAGTCCGGTTGTCCCGAGTTCCTATCGTTGTCTACGTTTGTCTTTTGTCTCATACGTGTTTTTCTTGTGTAGTTCCCTTGCAAATTGTTGCATGTGATTATAATTTTCAGCCATTGAAGGTGTTTCCTGTTATCCATTTTCTAACATTTGCTACATGGTGTGAGATTCCTCACTGTGTTGAAGACCGTAGGGTGGCCCCTAGATGCTTTGTTTTGGGTCGTTTGAACCTGGAGATGGGATGTTGTCTCCTTGACAATTATCACATTTCTTTCTTTTTCATATAAATATGATTATTTCTGAGTTGGAAATAGCATCTTAATGGATAGTAAAGACACAATTTACTTACAAAATATGAAGACAAATTAACAAGCAACAAATAAATCACCAAATACTTTGGAAATATACAATGAAATTAAACACAATTTTAAAAATAATATTGTAAAACTCTCAATTCTTTTAAGGTAAAGAACTGACTGACATTAAAATAGCACTGGGCATATGCGCTATAAAGTGGAATCGCGAATTAAAATGTAAAAGGTACAATAATATCTAAAAGGTTAAATCTAAAGAATAGAGACGACATTTAAAAGGTAAAAGCTAAGGAATAGAGATGATACATATGTGCTTATTTTAGCGATCCATTTTTATCCTCAGCTGAAAAGCACAACAGAAATGTGGCTTCAGACCGGGTCGGTTGGAAAATTAAAGACAATCGTCGATTTATTCCCCTACACTTAACTTTGAGTGCCATTGGGCCATCAGTGTCCAAATTTCCTCTATTTTCACATGCGCTTACGGGAAGTGACTCGACTTGTGCATTTGTTTTTGAACAGGAAAGAAGTTCCTATTTAAGCTTGTCAAAGGTCAGTCAAGTCGTTTTCAAGATCTTCCTTCCCTAGAAGAGATGGCGTTGGCAGTACCATTGCCATTGATGCTTCTAGGAAGGTGATTTCTTCATTGTATGACACAGGGAGCAGGTTCAAGAAGTCACACAACAATCTTAACGACTTGTAACTTCAAATTGCTACAAGTAAAGGCAAAAGTCTTGTAAAACTGCCTCCATGCGAAGCATCTTTTAGAGAGCATTTCTTACGAGTTATGTTGCAAAGCATGGTCTGGGTGTCGTCATAGGAATCTAAGCCCAACAATGGAGAACCAAGTGACTACGGTTGGAAGGTTGAGGACAACAGCTTAAAGCATTTGCTATTCAAATGACAAATGGCGTCCGACTTTCTCAAAGACATGATTTTCTCATGTAAGGGAAATCGAGCACATTTATCTACACGCGTGTGCAAAGAGTTAGACCCGTATTGTACAGACTAATGTGAATGTCAGGGTAGTGAATCCTGTAACATTACAAAAAAACCGGATTTTTCTGGTTCTGAAACCAATGATTGGCCACTTTTGGAATGCCAATATGCAAGTGTCTCATTAGAATAAAAATCTTTTGAGTATGAGCAAGGCAAAGTGTCTGGTCTTTACCTGTACATCTCAATATTATCTGAAGCTCTTTTTAACATTCTAGGCGTTTCATGTCTGTATGTGTTTTACATTTTATATGTTGTTGTAGTTTTACCTTTTAGATATTTTACCTTTTATTTGTTAATTGTTTTAAATTGAACTGTTGATGTTTTACGCCGCAACAACACACGTTGCATCTTCGCTAGCCAAGGGATACGTTCCGCTCCTCTCCTCTTCAGCCACAATTTGTGAAACATCAGTTTCAAATTATCTCCCTTTGAAGTAGGAGTTTCAGTATGATTTATTGTAAAAATTAAAGATTATTTATTGCATCTAATAATACAACAATTCACAATATATTTAACTACAAGGAAATAACATTCAAAAGTAAAGAAAGATTATAAAGTTGTGGAAATTTTGCAATATAGAAAAATAACGAAACACCATATTTTAAGTTTTATTGTTTGGATATCTATTTAAAATCTGAATTTAAGCTAATTGATTGGCTGCAGCGAAGGTTACCTGTAACCAATCAAAAACGTGGATTTGAGACTTGGTCTGCCAAGGGTGAAGATGAGAGGAGCGTATCGTAACCCTTGGCTAACGAAGATGCACACGTTGAGGCATATAGTTTTTCGGTTTGTTCGTTCGTTTGTCCGCCCGTTGCACGTCAGTTTAACATCTACAATTTTAGGTGATTTCTCAGAAACTACAAGTTTGATCTTCATCAAATTTTGTAAATTTATTCTTCCTAACAATTACAATTCAATGTAGCATTTTGCATTTTATTGACAAGTTGCAAATAGAATACATATGTATCCGTGTCATTTTCCTGTTCCTTTCAAATTCATTGTCTATATGTTTTACCTTGTAGATACTATTTCTATTTCTTAAATGTCGTATCTGTTCCTTTTAATTTTACTTTTTAAATAACGTCTGTATTAACCTTATATTTTTCCTTTTAGACGCCGTCTCTGTTCCTAATATTCTGACCTTTGATATGTCGCCTCTGTTCCTTGGATTTTACCCTTGAAATGTCGTCTCTTTTCCCGTGATTTTATTATTTGAACTCCGTCTCTATTCCTTAGATTTAACCTTCTGGATACCGTCTCTATTTCTTATATTTTACCCTCTGCTCCTTTCATTTGACCTTTTAAACGTCGTCTCTGTTTCCTAGATTTAACATTTAGGGTCTATTTTCATTAAAGCTCATATGCCCAGTCAGTCATATTTTTAACTTTAACTCTTTCACAATATCACTATGTTTAAAACTCTTTACCATTCCTATGACCTGAATTAGGGTCATAAGCGTTTTTTGAAGGGTTATGTCATATTTAATGAAGTATTTAAAGTTTATAGAACCACTTGTCATTTAGTGTTATATATCTATGGAAAGCTCGTCGTTTCTTGTTTCCGAATATATAATTAGTTTGAGAATACTAAGTATATGAAGTTGTGTTGGAGATATTGTCCATTTAGCGGATGTGTAAAAATCTGGAAATCGTCATTTTGCATGACGTTTTGTCATATAGGTTTAAGTACTCCTTCCAACCTTACTATTCAAGATATCGCCAAAAATAAAAATGCACCATATAAAGCGTCTCACAGAGATAATTCCTGTATATTTCTTTCTATAAAAAGACAAAATACAAGTACGATTTGGGTTAAAAGCGTGGTCAGCAAATAAATTCACAATGTCTTCTTCAAATGATAATTTATTTCGTGGGTTGAAATAGGAAAAAATAAATCGGTAGTTGTAAAGATTTGATGTCTAGCTTCATTTTCGTGTATTATTTATGGTAATTGAACAAGTATTTCCTGAGTTTCGACGAAATGAAGTTCCACTCGAAATACGGAAAAATCCGTCACGTTGCCAAAATTAAATTTACGGGTCAGAAATTAGGACAACGATCGTCAACAGATTTTCGATATTTGGATGTTTATTGCTGAATAAAAAGCCGTGGAATAGTAAAGATAATATCAAATTCATGCATGAATGCAGTAAAGTTGTAAATTATCAGAACTGTCGATTATTTGGGGGTTAATCAAATGTCAAGATGTAATGACCGGCATCTACCCTTTGCAAAACAGCAGAAAATTTCGTTCTTGCATCTGATATTGAAATTCACTGCAAACGCAACTCACATTGTTTAGTAACAATCGAAAGGCAGAAGATATTCAGTAAAAATCGATTGTACTCGAGATACACTTGCCATAAGGTTGCTTCAGATATTTAATCATGGACCATTTGATTTCAGTTTGGGGGAGGGGGTCGATTTTGTCTACAAAAATTATTTATATTCTAGTCCACCTAGAACAAATTATTTGTTTTCACTACTAAATGTCATCAAATTATTTATCTGTAATTGCAATTATTTTCTTCAAATCAAAATCAGATTATTTATTTTTTTTCTGACAAGTAAGATTAGAATATTCATTTTCAATGCCACCGAAATTTGAATTATTAATTAAACATCTCTCCACTCGCAAATCATATTGTCCTCCCCTAACGAAATTCAAAACTTCATAGCATTGATGGAAGTTTTTTTCTCTTATAATATTTCATTTCTATAAATTAGTAAACTTTTTAAATTTACTCCTGGATTTCTCTATCTGTTTTAAAAAAAATCTGTAGGATTCATTTCAGATCTGATTTATCATATATATATATATATATATA
>MJUU01031405.1:137422-170697 GCA_002080025.1 Modiolus philippinarum | reverse complement strand
CCTCGATTTTACGGAAATGTTGTTAAAAAATGCCAGAAACTGATTAAAAATCCAGAAAAACTGGGACGTAACTTACATTCTTTACGCAATAGGGGATATCGACAGGATATTCTGCACGTGTCCGTTAAATTAGCTTTGGGATCCAGTGACCTGAGGATTTTACACACATACTGGCCTCTCACTGATACTGCCGATGTCTACTGAAATACATGACGATTCTTTACCAAACCCATTGGGAGTTTTGAATTTGATTTTCCTTCCGTAGTGCGACAGTGTTTTACCAGCGGACTAGGCTCCTCGAGCTAGCCGGCAGTTTAGCGGCGAGCACTCTTTGACCCATCTTTCAAAATTACGTTTTGTCCCCCCATTTTTCTTTTCTAGATTGTGGTCATGGAGTTAGTAGTCTACCTGTATGGGTTTTATTCGTATGTTTATTCTACGATAGGGAAACGGGACAGAGAAAGGGGAGGTTTGGGTACCCATAAACCGGTTTAACCCTACCGCTGGCTTTTGCTAGTGCCGGTACCAAGTCCGGCTGTCCCGAGTTCCTATCGTTGTTTATGTTTGTCTTTTGTATTTTTATTGTGGGTTTTTTTCTTGTGCAGTTCCTATTTACTTTCTGGCATGTGGCTATGTTTTTCGGCCATTGTAGGTGTTTCCTGTTATCTTTTTTATTCCATTTTCCCATGGGATTTCCCCATTTCCCATTGGATTTTGAAATATTCCCATGAGATTTTTATAATTGTCATGGGACTTTTATTATTTCCGTGAGATTATTATCTCCCATGGGAATCCTTTAAGTTCCATTGGGAATATTTCAAAATTCCTTGGCAAAACGTATTTTCCCATGAGATTATGAAATTCTCATGTTCTTTGCAATTTTGTAAAAGTGTCCTAACATAGCAACAAACTAATATGATTTTGGGGAGTTCCACGAAATCCCGCTCATTTTGCTTATTTACACTAATTGGTAGCTGTCAAAAATGATGGCACAAGATTTGCAAACATTGGAATTACAAATTCATATTGGCATGAGTTTTTTGTTATTATTTTTTTTTGGGGGGGTGATACACTGTGAGAAAAAAGCAAAGAAGATATGTAGCATTAAAATATACATGAGACAAACATTCTACAAATATATAGTAAAACCAAACAATGGTGTGATTCTTTTTTTGTTGTTCTTTTGAAGTTGATATGAGGTCTACAACAATGAGCTTGCTCATGACCCCTAGCTCTCGTTCGATCAAAATTTCACAAATAGCTTATTTGATGTATAAGATCCTCTTGCATCATCTCATTTGCGCTGGCTATGGCAAGAGTCGTGAGAGTGAACCTTTGTCATTCCTTTACGCTTTACGTCTGGTCTCGGGTATACTAGTAAAAAAAAAATAAAAAATCATCTTTCACTCGGCCAGTTAGGAATAATATGTTAGAAAAAAGTAACCCATTTGCCAGTATCCAATTCAGGGTGGCCGTTACTTGAACACATTACAGTTTTTACAAAAGAACCTATAGGAAACATGTTCAAAAATCTTTTCTGAAACCATTTTTCTAATTTGAACCAAACTTGTTCACAATGGTCCATGAATGGACTCCTTTCAAATTTGTTTCCAAGTAGTCCAGTACTAATCCAAGATGGCTACCATCGGGAAACACAATTTATCTCTAAACACTGATTATTGTTCTCTATCAGGTTTTCTACATATTTTGGTTTAAATACTTACATCTTCTGATAAGATTTGCACTGAAGAGATATAACTCGTACAAATGACCATATGCAGAATTTAAGTTTGTGGTAAATTCATGTAATTTTCTGATTTTTTTAACATAATGCAATAGGAGAGAACACATTCAAAAAGATATTTTTTCTGAATTTAGTCACAAATTTGCATCAAATTACTTGCACCGACAACGAAGAAAGGAATGATAAAGTTTGAATTTTACTCCTTCTTTCGGGAAACTAAATAAATATTAGGTTAATTCAAGATACCGAGTATGGAATATGTTATCATTTATACATGTAGTAGCACTTCCTAGTGCATATTCAAGTCTGATAGAAAACACCATTTTTGAACTGTTTACTACCTTATTTACATGCTGCATATTATGCTAATATTTTTTTTACTAGTCAATATTATCAATTTAAATAGACACATGAAAAACACATTGTTATAGTTCTTAACTTTGTAATCAACAGAAAAAAATCTTTAAAATTTAGCGTGTTTACTTGACAACATAATACCATTCACATTTTGGATATTATATACATGTATTTGTTTTTACCACGGTGCCCTTGTATAATTACTTAACACTATTATGTAATTATACATAGTACAATTGTAAATTGTATATTTCTAAATTTTGGTGCCTGTTTTGTGATAGTGTTTAGTATATAGAGGTAAAGTCATAAAAAGTGCAAACACGGTATACTGACCTAAGAAGGGACCCTATGGTTTTTGTTTGTATTGTATCGTTTGTCAATTTTTTAACCTTATCAACTTTTACAAAAATGAGTTTGGATATAGAGTTTGAGAAGAACCAATTTGTTGTTTTTCATACATTTGCATAAAAACAAATTTAGCAATTAATTCATCATGTAGAACACACAAGACAACATAGATCAACAGTATTATGTATCCAGCGATGCGGTCGTAAACTTTTATTCACGTTCAGTATATTCAGTCAGGGACATAAATTAATAAATCACTGTGATGGGCATATCATTCTCTATGGTGAACTGTGTATTTTTGTCCTCATTGTTGCTTTCTTTTGAACATTGCCACCCAAAATTCACAGAAAGCATATTGGTTACTCAAGCCCAAACAGATGCATTAAAATTATTGAATAATATGTGTAGGGCATAATGGTAAGTCTCTGGCTTTATAATAGTTCACTGATGAACTGGTCTGTCTATGCAAGCATTGTAACTTGTAACACTGCACACCTAATTTCTTAATCCTGGTACTTATGAAAAAGAAAAGAAATGGGGTAAATGTCAAGGAGACAACATCCCATATCCAGCTTGTTCACCAAAAAGACATCATCTCAGTGTTTGACTTAGCAAGTATTTTGTTGCCATAGTAACAGAGCAGTTAATAAATACTAAACAAATTTACAGATGAACACATGCATGACCAGTAAAAGTCTTGTCAAGTTCAAATATATTGGTAGTGACTAGTCTATATTTCAAGATATTCACAGTGACATTATTTCATAAAGGCATGAAAATCAATATACCGATATAGAGGGGCTCCAGAAGTTCTAGCCTCCCAAACAAAAATCATGCAGAATGCATATGGAATTTGATAAAATGTTGCAAAATAATGAGGAATCCACTTTCTTAGAAGACTGAAACCTGTTGCTAAGGCCAATTTTTAGCAAAGAAAATGCCAGAGGACTTTTATCTGATGTTGATCAAAGGGAAAAAAATGTTCATGTATACGTCTTGATTTGGAGAAAAATTGGCCTTCTTGCCAAAAAATAATCTACAAATAATTTAGTTTTATGATCCGAAAATCAATGGTCATATTTTGTTAGCCACTTCGACCTTGACCCTCAAGGTAGTGACTTTGAAATGTGTTGTCATTTTTCGCTTTTGATATACTAGTATATGTAGAAGTTGGCTAAAATATGGCATTCAGATACTAACTTATTCTCCGGAAATCAACATTTTCATTAATTTCTATGTCATTTTTCTCCTTGGATTTGGTTGCCATGGTAACAAAAAAATTACCTAAACCCATTAAAACTCTACAAAATAACTCTTATTACCAGTGCTCTTTTATTGAAGGCACGAAAATCTTCCTTTTCAAATTCAACAAAATATACAGTAAAATTAAGCATTCAGCTCCTTTGATTTATTAATAATTGACTGTTGCCTAGCAACACAAAATAAATGCACAAATTTGCAGATTCACAAAATATTTGTGTATGCAAATTTTAGAGGATTGCCAAAGTAACCAATACCGTTTTTCGGTTGATCCTATTTCAATACATTCAAGATGCTAATCGACTACAAAGCTTTGGATTTATATAAAATGTTAATAAAAATGATGATTTCCCCATATTGTTTCCTGTTGTCATGGCAACAGCCTCCATGATAATATCAGTTTTCTTTGTATCACTGGCGAGGTAATGACTTTAGTTTACTTCACTCAAAAGTCTAATCAACACACTTACATATTTGCTGTTATTTTATTTGCCAGTATTAATGGGTTGACATTATGTGTTATTTTTCCTTTAAAATGCCTAAATGGTAAAGAGTTAACTATTTATTGTTTCATTTTATTGTGTATTTCAAAGGTATTTGGTGTTTCTCGTGTTAAGTTTTGATTTTTTATATTTTGTAAGTAAATTTTGTTTTGTATATCTTTCAAGATGCTATTTCCAACTAAGAAATTGTCATCTATTTAGCTAGGCTATGGAATAGCCTAGCTATATAGATAGTTCTTGGGGTGAAGTGAGGAGTACGCTTGCGCAGTGAGGAGAACGCATGCACAGAAGACTATTGACCAATAGGAATTTCGGATTCTCGAAAATCAAAATGGCATCTAGTTTCGTCCTGATAAAAACGGGGCGGGGTTTAATTTTTCTGTTTCCTTGTGGAAGTTGAAATGTATTATAAACATTTACTATAGGTGGTACTGGGAACAGGTTTGTAGAGGATGATGGGTTTGGTATTGCAATATCGCTTAGCCAGATTTATAAATATAAATATGATAAAAAGAATAATGTAATGTATAAATTTAAAACCAGAAATTAATAAATAAAGATGAGGTATTGTGCAATAATCAATAATATACAAATACTATAAAAGACTTTTCAATTGTCAGTTGTGTTAAACAAAGCGTGATTGTAGTTTGTGGAGATACTTAGGCCCGGGTACTTATGCAATGGAGAACGAAAGGTGGAAAGAGATAGAATTGCGTTTTCTGCGGAAGAATAAAGAGCTACCCTAGGAGAATGCAAAAACAAAATGAAAAAAAAAACAAAAGCACGAAACTACTTGAGTTGCTGTTGGCAAAAAATTAGAGGTTTGATCGAATCAGTGACTGTTGTGCAGACCAATAGAAGAAACTACAAAGAAGTACCGAGAAAGGCTTACTTCAAGTATTGATTTGAGTATACAAATACATCATGACCCACCACACCCTTGTCAATCAAACACGCAATTTTCTATCCAAGGCTATTCCATACACGTGATTCTATAGCCTAGCGTATCGTTTTGATTTCATAAAAACCATTATCCGATTTATATCATCCACCTATGTTTATAAAGTCCCCTCGTGTTTTCAAGTTATGCTCGATTTTACTTTTAGACATCAATTTATCTCCCTTGTACTTTCGATATCTAAGTATCAAACGTTTTCTCTGTTGTCATGTGATGGCATTATAACATTTCTTTTTTGAAAAAGGAGTTTTGACAACTTAAAATGCGTATCTAACAAAACTAGCTATGTGGCAATAATTTTGAAAAAAAACAGCAAATGAAAGTCTTCGAAGTTTGAACCGAGATTGGAATTTATTTGGATAAATTAAGCGACATGAAACTTAAATGTAATCATAAAATTGCTTGTATGGTTATTTTGAATATATGCTAGCCAAAAACAATAAAAATTCTTGAAAAATTACTATACTAACTTAAAAATATTTTTTTGGCGATTATTCTAAAAACGATGCACATGACGCAATTTTTGTTACCAATTTTCTATATTTAATCATTGAATTTTACAAATTAATCTTTATTTCAAAGCATAGCAATGATTTTAATTACTTTTTATTAAATTTTGATCGAATTTAATTCATTTACTTTGACTTCGTAAAAAATTGTGTTCTACAAGATTCTCCTTTTGACCCAAAATTTCTAACAGTTTGAACCAGTTTTCCATCTGTTCACTAACGTTTTAATTTACTGAAATGTATATGTTACAGGCAATTTCATAATTCAGGCAATTTGAAGAATGACTTATATCAGAAGTCCATTATTAGTAGGAGTCTGCAACTCGTTCAAGACTGCTATTAATAATGGACTTCTGCTTCTACTAATAATGGACTTCTGCTAATATATTTAGGCAATTTGTATAATGCCTAGCTGTTAGAGGCATTTTATGAACTGACTAAATTTCCCAGGCAATTTAAAAAATGCCTGAAAAAATCATTAGGCTTTTTACAAAATGCCTGAATAACAATTTGACTTTCAAAAATATTGATGTTATTCAACTTTTTTTTTAACATTATTGAAGACGAGTTTGAAGAACAAAGATAACTTCGACTTTTAGTTTGTTCGTTTTAAATTTTTTTTCTTTTTGTTTTTGTTGTTGTTGTGACTGCAAATTTCAAAATTCCAAAACCTTTGACACATCTGTACAGTGAAATGAATACACCTTTTATGAGGTTCATCCAAATAAACATGTCCATAAGCAGATACAGAGATACAGAATCCTTTCATTCATATTTTGATATCCCGCCACACGAAATGGTGAAATGAAAGTTTTTCACCACAAAACCCAGGCCAGGTTTCAATGTGTTAATCAGAGGTCTAAGAGGTTCTGGATTTATTTTATCAAAATCCTAACCCCTCAGATCTACTACGACTTCATTCTGTGTATGGCACACAGTGGATGTCCTTGGTACTGGATTTGGATTCCGATTTCGATATTTTTGATAATGAGTACTTTATTGACTATTTTTTTTATTATAGCTATACATAATACTGCTGATGAGAGGTTACTCCTTGAAATACGTGTATAGCTTGACAACATTTACTGTTTGTTATGCAACTTGGGTATTTTGTGTATCTTTTCACCATTATTTTCTCCTAGGACATATGACAGACATTTTTAATCAATATTTTACAGCTGCTTCTAACATTCTGTAGTATAGTTTTTTTGTTTCTCTAGGTTTAGAGCAATCTTGGAGTATAATAAATACGATATATAGAGACTAGCAGACTGCATGATATAAGGCCCTAGCAGACTGCATGATATAAGGCCCCTTGTTGGGGTATGATGTTAAATTATAATTAAAACGTTGTAAACCTTATATTTTGATAGCAGTCTTAATAAGTCTGCTTTCTCCAGATTCCATTTGTTATTGCAATAGTATTTTTCCTTTTCTTTATAACGGTGTTGCTTCAAGATATGGTAAACTTTAGTTCTGCTTTACATTTAATTTCTGCTTCTGCCATGAACAAGAGACAAATGCAATTATTACCATGCTTTAAGTTTTTTAATTGAGACAAAAACACCAGAATTGCATCAAAGTATGTCCTGATAGGTTTTGTTGATAAATGCAGATACTTAGAAATTGCCAGAAAATTCAGTGAATGTCTTAAAATCTAGTGAAAAAAAACAGTCATTTTGTAAAATGACAGCTTATTTCTAGGCATTTTATAAAATGACCGATCAATTTGGGCATTCTATAAAATGACTGAAATTTTAGGCATTTTACAAAATGTCTAATTTCAGAAAATGCCTGTAACATATATAACCCAAACTGTAGGAACTTGAATATAGAGTCATATTTATATAAAAAAAACCCTTTTTTCTTAAATATTTGTAAACTAAACAGCTACTGTTAAAGTACTAATGTTCGTGGGGTTCCAATTTTCGTGGATTTCGTGGTTTGCTTTAACCATGAAATTAAGTTCCCAACGTAATGCATTTTTCCATAGAGTTTTAGTGTAAGATTTTTGAAACCACGAATTTAAGTACCAACGAAGTAGTGATATTCATTAAAACCACAAAAATTAATGTCCACGAATAAAAGTACTTCCACAGTATTTCAAATCTAAGTCTAACAAGGCAAAATTTACAATTTTTAAAATGAATTTAAACAGTGCATGGGTATCTAATTTGCTTATAACCCGCAAATCTGTTGTTTGTTCCAACCTAAATAAATACAAGCCCAACTATATTTTATTGCTTAATTTCCGATTCTGATTGAATTTGCTTTGAACATTTAGTTGCGATTCCTCTTTCTCATTTCTCAATGGCTAATTTTTTTTAGCGTTTTTGATTTAAACTCAAATTTGCGATTCCGACAGGAAACTGCAGTTTTCGAACGAAAATCCTAGTTTCCGTCCAATTTCCATATAAAACTACAGTTTTTGTGCAAAATACTAGGCATTTCGCAGAAAAGTTTACGTGCCTTATACCTGGTATTTCGATCGTAAACGCTAGCTTTCGTGCGAAATACTAGTTATACCGCGTTTTTGTTACTATCGCGTGTAATAAGTAACAGTCCTGCCCTATGAAAACCCGTCCTTAAAATGCGGCCTTGATTAAACATGTCAATGAAAAATATTGTATAATGCGATGCAATGTGACTCTTTTTTAAGGTGATTTGTATATACGGTGATGGTCCGGCTGATCTTTGTTTGATACGAGTTCCAAATGCATGTAAACGTAAGTCATCCTTTTTTTTCTTTATCCGGGTATTGTATGTCCTCTTTCCTACTTTCCCATCGTCTTCATATGAAAATGATATAGCTCTTTGTATTTTCATGACCATTTCGTTCCCTTAATATTCACATAAATACCAATACTATTCCATGGGAGACATTGGTCACCAGTTAATGCTAGGTTTACACTGCCCATCAGATCAACTCGATCATGCTGTTTCATCCCGATCAATGTCATAAAATTCATTGATCGAGCTAGCTCACGACGTCCACTCGACCTTTACCCGATTGAACACGACTAACACTCGACCATTCTCGATCTCTTTACGATTCACGTACGACGTATGCACGACTGTTATTCGACCAACGTGACTTTGTCAGTTGAGCCAGATCTTAACCCGATTTGTGTTTGATTAACTAGATCTGGTCGGGAAAAGATGGTGAAATGGTCGAGTGTGACAGGGTTTTGTCCTCTTAGTACGTTTGTATATTTGGGGATAAATGTTAAATTCAGGGAACAGTTCAACATTGGTGGAGCAGCACAATGTGTGGTCCAGGTGGATAACGCTTCAAAGAAAAGATGATAACTATGATAGATCTAGAGAAGCAGAGAAGGCGCGTAGTTTGGGTTAGATAATAGCAAATGCTTCAAAGTTATCATTTTAAAGGAATAAATGTTCACTTAACATACTAGCAGGCCATATTCCATATCATCCGTCAGAATGCGATTGTGTGATTTTCCTGTCAATACATGTATGACTATACTCTGATACATAAAACAGAAGACATACATTATATATGTATCATCACATGATATCGGTGGTAAATAGATTTACAGTAGTTTTCGTGCATAGCTTTAAGACCGGCTTTCTGTAGAAAAACACGATTTTAAGAAAGTAAAAATGGCGAGCGGCTATCCGATGGGTACATCATTTGCCCTGTGCAAATCTTAAAAAGAATTTTTTTTAATCTTCAAGTACATGTTATAAATGTACAAAATCGCATTTTCTAATGTCATTAAACTTGAATCATATCTTGTGATAAGAGTTCCAACCGGCTCAGAAGAAACAATATTATTATTCTTGAATTCATGTATTTAGTGAATCTACATCTGGAGTATGTATATTGGGTACATCGTGTATTCAATATTTCAAATTCTGTCACAATAGCTGGTCGATTGAATTTAAGCCCTTTGCACGTCATCCCTAAATTCTACTAGTAGCATGAACAATCTGATATTCATTTCTACAATTCTGATATAGCCAGGTTGAACGTTTTTATTAAAGAAATAATTCATGGCATGTATATGGTTATTGGAAATTTGACCATGGGCTGGGCCTTTATATTAGAATTTCACCCTGAGCGGTAGCGAGGGGTTAAATTTACGAATATAAAGGCCCAGCCCATGATTAAATGACAATAACCATATACCTGCCATGAATTATTTCGATTCTAATGTAACAGAAAACGGTATTTTCCTTTCTGAAGCGACCTAAGAGAAGGCGGATTTCCCGTTTCCATTGCAGTCAGTGTCAATGACGTCACAATACACAATCTGACGTTTTCAAACAGATGCAAGTTCAAAATCCAAACCGAAGGCAAAACAATACACATTTACGTATCTAAATAGCATTATTTAGTTAAAAGATATGCTTAAAATTTCTTTCCTTCACAAACTAAGACAAACAAAATAAAAACACTTGGTTGTTTTACATCCCTTTTACTCTTATTCCGATACCATTTGCGCATGTGCGAAATGTATGGTTATCGAGTATTATACTGGTTGACGTTTAACTGGAGCCATGTTAGAATTTGTGTTCATTGTCCATGAACTCTTCATTCAAATACTTTATCTTCTCCTCAGAGACCGCAGAGTCATGATAAACCTCGCTTGGTTCAATGTGAAAAAAACGTCATGTCCGCTTCTAATCACCAACTGGGAACATAGTTTTAAATTGGATCTTATACAAAAAATCATTTAAACGTTACCTCTGAAACCCCTAAGTCATATTAGACCATGCCCATGGATAGTCTCTTTTCAATATAGGTAATAGTGTTGCACACAGCTCTGTACATCAGGAATAATAATTTGTTGGTAAGGTGAGCTGCAAAGGTAGAATATACCCTTCAGGGGTCCAAATCTAGCCATAGACCTTGCTGGATTTTCAAATGTTAACAGGTTTAAAAAGATGATTTTCATCACTGTTGGCATTCTGAATCATATATTATTCTACCTTTGCACCTCACCTTACCAATGCATTATCATCCTTTTCAAAATAGCGTCTGCCATAAAGTCAACTAATACAAGATGACGGCTAAAAGGGGCACAAAGTTTAACATTGTACCCCGAAGGATCTTCTCTCAATTCACTTAAGACCAATTGCAGCAAAACTTGGTCAAAATATGTGTTGACCGAAGCACATTTTCAACATGAAGCTCTACCGCGCTTAGTAAAAATGTGCGCCCGGTCAACACTTTCATAATCCCTAAATCCCTATGAAACTTCAAAATAATGCATTCAATTCTTATAATTACATTTTAACCGAAATGTAAGACAACACATGTTATTTACAGAAAAGTACATCATGTACATTAGGATTCTATGCTTACAAATTATTCCGCCGCGTGAACAAGTGATCAAATGTGTTTCATGGGAATTGCAACTTCACATTGATATGCCACGTGATTGGTGTTCACCAATCAAATTGGCGGAATTCAAATGAATATGCATGAAATTTAATCATTATATAATAAAGCCAAAAGTAAACATGATGTCTCTCAATTCTTCATTTCTTTTTCTTTGCTGATATCAGATTGTCCAAATGAAGTATTCGACCAACGTGACTTTGTCAGATTGAGAAAGATCATAGCCCGATTTGTGTTTGATTAACTAGATCTGGTCGGGAAAATGTCGTGAAATGGTCAAGTGTGCCCGGGTTTTGTCCTGTTAGTACGTTTGTATATATGGGGATAAAATGTTAAATTCAGGGAACAGTTCAACATTGATGGAGCAGCACAATGTGTGGTCCAGGTGGATAACGCTATAAAGAAAAGATGATAACTATGATAGATCTAGAGAAGCAGAGAAGGCGCATAGTTTAGATTAGATGATAGCAAATGCTTCAAAGTCATCATTTTAAAGGAATAAATGTTCGCTTAACATACTAGCAGGCCACATTCCTCATCATCCGTCAGAATGCGATTGTGTGATTTTCCTGTCAATACATGTAGGACTACTTTGATACACATAACAGAAGACATATCATCACATGATATCGGTGGTAAATAGATTTACAGTAGTTTTTGTCCATAGCTTTAAGACCGGCTTTCTGTAGAAAAACATGATTTGAGAAAGTAAAAATGGCGAGCGGCTGTCCGATGGGTACATCATTTGCCATGTGCAAATCTTAAAGGAATTTTTTTATCTTCAAGTACATGTTATAAATTTTCAAAATCGCATTTTCTGATGTCATTAAGCTTGAATCATATCTTGTGATAAGAGTACCAACCTGCTCGGAAGAAACAATTATTATTATTTTTGAATTCATGTATTTAGTGAATCTACATCTGGAGTATGTATATTGGGTACATCGTGGATTCAATATTTCAAATTCTGTCACATAGCTGGTCGATTGAATTTAAGCCTTCTGCAGGTAATCCTTTAATTCTACTGGTAGCATGAACAATCTGATATTCATTTCTACAATTCTGATATAGCCAGGTTGAGCTTTTGCCATTATTTTGTGTTCATTGTCCATGAACTCTTCATTCAAATACTTTATCTTCTCTTCAGAAGCCACAGAGTCATGATAAACCTCGCTTGGTTCAATGTGAAAAAAACGTCATGTCCGCTTCTAATCAAATATAACCACCAACTGGAATATAGTTTTAAATTGGATCTTATAAAAAAATCATTTAAACGTTACCTCTGAAACCCCTTAGCCATATTAGACCAAATTTGTTGCGACTGCCCATGAATAGTCTCTTTTCAATATAAGTAATAGTTTTGCACACAGCTCTGTATAATAGGAATAATAATTTGTTGGTAAGGTGAGCTGCAAAGGTAGAATATACCCTTCAGGGGTCCAAATCTAGCCATAGACCTTGCTGGATTTTCCAATGTTAACAGGTTTAAAAAGATGATTTTCATCACTGTTGGCATTCTGAATCATATATTCTACCTTTGCAGATCACCTTACCAATACATTATCATCCTTTTCAAAATAGCGTCTGCCATAACGTCAACTAATACAAGATGACGGCTAAAAGGGGCACAAAGTTTAACATTGTACCCGAAGGATCTTCTCTGAATTCACTCCAGACCAATTGCAGCCAAAATTGGTCAAAATATGACTTGGATGTTCTCCTTTATGTAGTATCTATTTTGTCTGCATGCAATACAAAATGGACGACAACAGGGAACATAATTTGACATTCGACCCTTCTAGGATATCCATTCAAAGATCTTCTACTCTGAAACTTCTTTATCAATTTGCCAAAATTGAAATAAAAAGTCCCTAGCTTGTCCCCACTTGAAATAGTATCCGGAAGATTCTCATCATATCAAAGATTGTCATCAGCAGCCAAACTTGATCACAATAGTCATTGGAGATCATTGGATGGCTCATTTAAAAACTGAAATAAGGACCTTATGAGACACTGAGGCTTTTAAAAGCATCATGTTGTGCTATTGTGAAAAGATGACGTGCTGTCGGGTTAAATCGAGTAAAGGTCTTGATTGGTCGAGTAAAAGTCGAATGCAGGTCGGGATCTTGAAGTGACTCGGCATAAATCGAGAAGCGAATGAGTTAAAGTCGGATAGATATCGGCATGATCGGCTAAAATTTTGAAACTCGATCAAGGCCGATCACTTGTCGACCTCTTCACGACAAACTCGATCAGACCCCGATTTATTCCCGACCTTTTCTCGACATATAATGCACACGACCTCTTCATGATATTTTTTGACATGTCAAAAATATTCGGGAACACTGCTCGAGTTCAGCAGAGTTAGTAAGATCTCCCCGATAAGGTTAGTAGACCGAACACGAGCATTCAAGATCAGTGTCCCGAGCGATGAATATTAATGAATATTCATAGACCGAGTTCGGTTGAGTTGCTTAGATCGGCAGTGTAAGCCTACCATTATTAAATTTAAATCACATTTTAAAAGAAATAAGTATAAAGAAGTGTTTTTTGTTGATAGTATCATTTATGAAGAGATTGAGCTTTTGGTTCAAATTGCAAATGGTAATGAGAATGAGGAGAAGTAAATAAAATGTACTTGTAGCACCTTTAAAATTTATGTTAGTATGTTTTACATTTGTATAAATGAGGTGTATACATATAGTTATCTATAATTCGTGGCCGCACAGTCCAGATGAAATGCATTGATATTTTTATCATGCGTATTAACTCCATAACCTCTCATATGATTTAAAATAGACGATACAAAAATTGCTAGGGAGAGTTAACCTAGATGCAATTGATTAAGAATTGAATGCATTATTTTGAAGTTTCATTGGGGTATGAAAGTGTTGACCGAAGCTTCATGTTGAAAATGTGCGCCCGGTCAACACTTTCATAATTCCTATGAAACTTCAAAATAATGCATTCAATTCTTATAATTACATTTTAACCGAAATGTAAGAAAACACAAGTTATTTACAGATAAGTACATCATGTACATTAGGATTCTATGTTTACAAATTATTCCGCCGCGTGAACATGTGATCAAATGTGTTTCATGGGAATTGCAACTTCACATTGATATGCCAAGTGATTGGTGTTCACCAATCAAATTGACGGAATTCAAATGAATATGCATGAAATGTAATTATTATATAATAAAGTCAAAAGTACACATGATGTCTCTCAATTCTTCATTTCTTTTTCTGTGCTGATATCGGATTGTCCAAATATTTGCGTGTTAATTAATTTGCCGCATTCCATGTAACATGTATCAAGTAATAAATTACATTGACCCAAGCATTAGCTGCCTCTGAAAAACAAAACCATCGGCACTACGAACAACAAAAGTCCCGTCATACAGAATTGTGTATCGTGATTTGCAAAAACATTTTGCAGTGTGTTTTTGTCCCGTTTCTTAATGTTATGATATATCGATAATAGCCAATTTCAAATATACAATCCATTCATTGAAATAAAACATTCACATTTATAATCCATTGCTTCATTTTCTCAAATTACAATTGTATGACAAATACTCAGTCTTTTTATAAATCATGAACAATTTGATACCAGGTCGTTTTTGCATATAACCCCGCATTATAGAATTATTGTAAAGCTGCATCCACTTGTACTGGCGCCGAGGCATGCCAAACACCGTTTAAAAGTTTTGGTTTTTTTTACAGTTGACCCAGTCCTGTTGCTTACTGAATTTAACTGTTGTTAGGATTGTTTTTTGATTTATCACATTGGCTATAAGGGAAGGTTTGGGCCAAATTTAAACTAGTTTATCCCCGCCGCAGCACGTTTTCATTAACCCTTTTTGTTTTTTGTATTTCCTACTTAGTTCACTTTATGTCTCTGGGAGTCCAGGATGGTGTTTATTTCGCTGAACTTGATTACCTTTTATTTAGGGGCCGACTCCGACCTACCGTTGGGTGTGGGGTTTCCTCACCGTTCACTTAAGATCTTATGGTGGCTTTGAGTTGTTATTACTCCACTTTGGTTGTCTCTTTGACACATCACCCGTTTCCCTTCTTTTTTTCTATCTAAGGACTATTATGAATAAGTCAGGTTTCAGCTGGGCAGTAGTTTCAGGGCATAAGGTAAACTATATTCCTTCCAGCGGCAACTGAATTTTTGATGGAAATGCAGAGGTATCCTTGAAGGAGTATGACCAAAAAGAATATTGTGACCAAGTTTAGTTCCAATGCGGTTCAAATATCTCTGAATATGTTTTCTCATTAGATCAAACTATTTTCCTCGATTGCACTCATCTTGGATTAATGGACTTGCCAAACATACTAGTATTTTTTAAGACGACCATATAAAGATCATTGTCTTTTAAGATGGGTAGAAATTGGCCAAGTTATTTTGAATGTGTTGTTAAAAGTTTAAATTGCAGAAAAGTCTTTTTGCCAATGGCTATTGTGCTAAAATTAGGTTCAAACTGCCTTCCAAATTCTGAGTTGAAAATCAATAAATGTGTTTTCGATACTGTCCGATGTTAAACTATGTTTACGGGTTTGAATAGATGCAAGCCTGTGGACATGTATAATAAAAACCACTATTGTGACAATTAAGTTTGATTCTGACTGGCTAAGGATACTTCAGAGAAGATCTAGGATTGTGTTTCCCCGAGGGTCAAATGTTCCTCGTTTGTGCCCTTGGCGGAGAATTATTTGAAAGAAGACAATTCAAGTAATTATGATGACTGTTAACAGTAAGCAAAATAATTATAAATAAATGAATAAATAAATGAATAAATAAAATAAGATGAACGAAAATCAAAATAAAAACGATACACACCTTATTTTGGAACTTTATTTGGACAACAGGAATCTCATTGTATAACATTTGTAACTGTACTTTGATTTTTTATCTCCAACTATGTTAATAAAATCAAATAAGTTTTGGCTGTATAAAATTTTCGTTCACTGCCAAACACTAATAAATAGAAGGTTTAATTGTACAATCAGATAAGGTACTAAGCCTTACTTTATATTGACCTCATACAGGCTAATAAGACACTTGGCATATGTCAGAAAGTTATGTCACATTTGGTATCAGTTTGTTTTATAGCTAATGACATAAATGTTTTTAAAGCGTTTAAGAAACTTGCAGCAGCCAACAATTTGATCTGAAATATCATCTTTCTCTCTGTTTCTATCAGCGAAACAGAAATGAGATCATCGCAATAAATACTCTTACTAAGATGAACAGAATCAATAAAGTCACAATTAAGTCCCTTGTGGTTAGTTTGGGGACATCTGTCGATTCTTCTGTTAGAACCTGCAAATATATTTAGATATATTGACTGTAGGACTGTTCTAACTTATGTTGGCTAATATAATTTCACGTTTTAGAAGAGACATAAGTTTAAAGAATTGTCTTTTTTTGTTGGTAGTATCATTTAAGAAAAAAGTGAGTTTTTAGTTCTAATTCTAAATGCAGGAACTAAATTCACAGTAACCTCAGTATTTAGTCATTTGTTACCAATTGGTCGATGCCTCTGCTGCTGGACTGTTAGTTATTCACCAGCTCAGTAATCAGTACTTCGGTTCTGACAGAAAGCCGATCTTAATTTTTGGAAATTTTGCTGAAACATAGAAGTACCTCAGTCATGCAAGGTTCTGTCCTTAGCTGATCTTTGCTTTATATTTAGATCATATTGGTGATTTGTTCTCTATCATTTTAAAAAAAATCTTTGAAGTGATGATCTTCCAAACGTTTAGATTTTATCTGCACTGAACAGACATCAGTTGTCAAAAGCGCATGTGCAGAATTTAAATTTACGGTGACTTCGGCATTTAGTCATTTGTTACCACTGAGTCGATGCCACTGCTGGTGGACTGTTAGACCCCGAGAGTATTCACCAGCCAAGAAGTCAGTACTTCGATGGAGACTCGAAAGCCGATTCTATTTGCAACCTTCCAATATCTAAATTTTTGTACATTTTGTTGAAATCTGAGGAGTATCTCCTTCGTGCAGAGCTCAATCCTTAGCTGATTTTGGATTTACATTTAGATCATATTAGTTATTTGTTCGCTATCAGTTTTTAAACACGTTTGAGTTAATGGTCTACCAAACGTTTAGATTTTATTTGCACTGAAGAGACATAACTTGTCGAAATGCGCATATGCAGAAACGTAATTCGGTTTTTAGTTATTCGTCTACCCCTGGTTTAGATTAAACTAATGCATTACTTTTATTTTTTTTCGCATGACAACAGGCTTGTAATATATCTTTTCATTTACTTTTTTTTTTCAACAAAAATTTCTTCATTTCCTCATTGGCGTTATTTGTACATTGCCTTATCATAAAGTTTGCGAAACCAACGCTTACATTTTAATGAAACTATTGCTAAATTTCCTTTGAAGAATAACTTAATATTTAAGTAATTTCCAGACAAACCTGTTAAGAACAGATTGACAGACCATTTTTTACAGTTTTACTCACTTGTCTCATCAAACGGAGAACAGGTACATCTAGTGATGGTATAGTTGTATCCTCATATGTCAAATTTGGGTCTATATCAGGACAATAGTTCTTTATTCTTGCAAATCTGGTCTTTGGAATGCCTAGTGATTCCATGAATGCCTTTTCCTTCTCTTTAACTCTTTTATTGTCGGACTTATACTTGTCAACGTGTGTAAGGACTCCGTACAGGGTAATATCTGCAGGTAAATAAACCATATAAAATGTAAACTTTTGTAAAATAAAGAACACTATCAGAGGATCAAGCCTTCGAAGAAGTGGGTTTCCATAGGTTAAAAGAAGCAAAGGGATTGCTAACGTTTTTGTCAATTGTTTTTGTCTACGATATGCGTGAAACTATAAAAGTTCCATAGAAAGAGGGGTGTTCCAACCACTGGAAATCCCTGCTTGCTAAACCAAAGATGAAATAATACATTCGAATACAATCAAATACCCAGAACTTCAACATTCATATCCTTTCACCATTTTAATTATTAGTAATAATATGATGCAATTATAGGCACCTGAAGTCACCTGAGGTGTTCTTCAATTTCTAAAACGAATGTGAAAGCCACTTAACCATGTTAACTATTATTAAAGTCCAAAACAGTTATCCAAACATAACTCTTTTTAGAATAACCAAATAAATTAGACAACAAGAATCAGAAGTTCGGAATTATATTAGAAGGAGAGACCAGTAAGAAAAATAAATTGGACGAACGAAAAAATCTGAGAGCACACAACCCACACACAGAACACATTAGGACAGGCTTCATATATCCGATTTGGATTTGGTATTTTCAAATGGTGGGTTAAACCAGGTTTAATGATGCATCAAATCCCCGCTTACATGACGACTATCTACAGCGTCTGTGTGCCTAAATTTTGCTAAAGAGTTAAAGCAATAATATTGTCAACAACATGAGATGCTTTACTAGTATAACAAGGTAAAATGATTTTCAGTGTGCAAACCAGATCAAGGTAGAGAAGTGTAAATCTAATGCAGAAATGTAGAAAAATCTGCACAAAATGCCGAAAATTAAAAAAAATGTCATCCTCTATAACAGGAGAAAATAAAATTGAATATTTATCAATAACATCCGGATATCGGTTTTTAAGGAATACTTTCAATATACATTTAACGAAACCCTGGTTTGAAAGCTTATGAATTAAAATTCTGCGTCTTGTAAACAAATCGTGATAGTGAGTACATGCTATAGCAAAAAGGGATTAATTGAGAAATAACTTTGGAAAACGGAATATATGTTTTTGAAGATGGTAGAGTCACCGACCCAACACAAAATAAAGTTTTTGCATATAAAATAAGTCGAATGATTCAAGAAAATTCCATTCCATCATTTATGTTGATAATTGTAATAAAACCATTGATCAAACAGATCTAAGGCTTAGTTTTACAAGGGCTAATACAAAGGAAACATAAATACATGTATTTAGAATAGTCCTTCAGTTTCATTTCCGTTCCACAAACGTTGGATGTTCTATTTGTGATGTTTGTGGTCCCCAATTGAGGAATATTTATCATCAGATATACACCTATGAGCTTGAGACTATTGATACGCCTATTTCAACTTCGTCCATCTAAAGATGTTTTGTTATACATTGACAATGACAAATAAATAAATGACTATTTACAGTGAGTAAGGCAGTTACATGAGACTGTTGCAGTCACTGGTAAAGCAGTTACAGAAAATCTAAATGGCACCAGGGTGCACAAGCCAAGTTGCAACTTTAAATATTATGTGACCAAATTAATGTGAAGACCTAAATATTTCGAATATTATCCGTCCTACCTAATATACAAAATTCTAATAATTCAAGAAGGTCTATTTTCTAGTTTCATGTCTTGACATTTCAATATATAAATCTATTTTCGGTCACTGTGACCTTTACTGACCTTGGCCTTTGACCTACTTTCTCCAAAATCGATAGGGTTCATCCCCTCTTGGTATCCAACAATATATCCAAATTTCATTTCAATTGGATGTAAACTTTCTGAGTTATCATCCGGAAACTAAATTTTTCTGAAAATTTTCAGTCTATTTTCGGTCAGTGTACCTTGACCTTAAACCTACTTTCTCCAAAATCGACAGGATTCCTCTCCTCCTTGTACCCAACAACATATCCAAGTTTCATTTCAATTAGATGTAAACTTTTTGAGTAATCATCCGGAAATCAAATTTTTCTGAAATTTTCAGTCTATTTCAGTCACCGTGACCTTGACCTTTGACCTACTTTCTCCAAAATCAATAGCGTTCCTTCAATCTTTGTACCTGACAATATATCTAAGTTTCATTTAAATTGAATATAAACTTTTTGAGTTATCATCCGGAAACCAATTTTTGACGCAACACGCACGCACGCCCGCCCGCCCGCAGCACCAAACCAATAGCCGAGTTCAACTTCGTTGCAACTCGGATAAAAACTGTTGATAGTGAAAAGACAGTAATTATAGCAAACTACGAATAAAGCATTTGCAGGTGTATAGAAACAGTGATTCTAACATAGCTCTTGTTAAATGTCAACCAGTATAATACTCAATAAACTCGTACTTTGCAAATGATATCGGAACAACAGAGAAACCATGTTTTTAATCTTGTCCGTCTCAGTTCATGATTGAAATTAAAGTTAAGAACATTTTTGAACTAAGCCATACCATCCAGGCACAATAATGTAAATTGTTTTGCTTTTGATTCGGATTTTGAACATGCATCTGTTTGAAAATGTCTGCGATTTAAATTCGAATATAAGGGTCCAGCCCATGGTTAAAATAGCAATAACCATATACCTGCCATGAGTTATTTCTGAAGTAAAGAAGTTACAGAAGACTACGGCAATTACAAAATCTTTTGATAGTGATCTGAAGACCTATGAAGAAATTACTGTTTACTCTAGATATTTATTTGTGAAAGTCGGATTTTGTTTTTTTTTCCTTTCTTTTATCTTAATATAAAAATACCTCTTTCTCTAGTTGTGACATCAGAAACAGCTTCTAATAAAGATTCTGGCAAGGGTACATCTGGATTGGCTGAACATACAACAATAATTCTGTTAACTCTGTGATAATTTGGTCGATTCGGAATCAACAGAAAGTCAAATAGCTTAGATAAAGGTGTTGATGGTACTATTTCTGGAAATATACGCAAATATCTTCCTCCAAAATATTTTTGTCTTAAGGCATTTACTCCATACATCTGCCCAAATTCAACAACTTTCGACAACTCTTCACCATCTTCCAATTTTCCACAAAACACAATGTTCAGAAGTTCCTTATTTAAGGGAGATTGAGCATCTTCCAAACCATTCATATCAAGAAATGTTGGCATGAGATAATTGTCATTCTCTTTGTAATAATCTTTTTTCTCAAAGCTGAATAAATGAAAATATCTATTTCATCAAATGTACAAGTGTCATACTGTCATTGTAACACTAAATAGTGTCCGCTGTCAAATACTGTCCGGTTTTGCAATTTTTACCTATGATAAAATGCATGATAATCATGAAATATTGTCATCTTGAATTTTTCGATGAAATAAAATAATAAATTGCAATAGTTCGAATTGAAATACATGGGTGATTTTGACCATATAGACTGAAAAGTTTACCCAATTTTTGTCAGTATTAAACACTTCTTGTAAAAAAAATGAGTCGTTTAATTTTCACCAAAAACTGAGAAAAGAAAGGAAATTGGTTTATGTAAGATATACTAAAATTTTAGAAAAATCTACCTTTGCATTTTTTCAAAATTTTGCTCTTTAAACTACCTTCCTTGATAGAAATCTGAGTTTCATATATTTTTCATTATTTTTAGATATCATTGCTTGAAATGTAGAGTTAATGTGCTAGTTATAAAACCTAGATGTAAAGTAGTGGTATACATGAGAAAAGGAATATTTATTTGGTTTTCTGAAAACTTTTACAATTTTGAAATTTTTAATTATACTTATCACAATGGTGCTTTTTATTTATATAAGTACTATGAAATTGAAAAACAGAGTTATCTCCCCAAACCCCAGTTCTACCCCTTAAGTACGCGTTGGACTTGCTATATGGCGTATGTTGAACTTGTTCTTTTGAGTGAGTTAACCTTGAAAAATGTATTTGAGGTTACATCATCTGCTTTTGGCTTGCTGTCTTTCAGTGTTTTTTTGCTATCTAGAATGAGTTTGTGTATTGCTGTTAAGTGTTATCAAAGCCTGTTATATGATTCGTCTAGTTTCCTCGGTATGATGTTGGATCTTTACTTGCCTTGATGTATTAATTTTGTTTTGATTCAAATATGTATGTTTGGGTTAATTTAGACTATCTATGTCTTCTTGATTTTGCTTATTCTGAAATCAATTTCAGAAGTTGCAAATTCACTCGCTAAGATTGAAATTGATGAGCAATGACTTGACAGAAGCTTTTCTGTGAGGGTTAAGCCTTTCCATTGACCAGAAAAAGCCCTGTAAATTTAAACTGTGTTATATGTATAAGAAAACAAATTAGAAAGATTAAAAAACGTTAACTTTTTTAAAACAATGTGTTTAAGTAATCTGGTTTTTGACTGGTTTTAGAAAAACAACATTTTAAGAGACCATGAAAAACTATGGCGTTAAGCTAAGAAAAGTATGTTGAATAAAATCCTAAAACTGCGGAAAATTGAGAACTAAAGGACAATTTTCATAGGTCAAATTGGGCTTCTGTTTCCTGTATCACGTTAAAATTTAAAGCAATTTCAGAACCACACAAAGGCAATCAAAAACCTCTCATTAAACTCCACAAATGCTCGATTTATCATCATAAATAATGCAGATCTAATTGCATTATATATCACGAGTAAGTTAATCAAAGTACTGTGCATACAGACGTGTTAATATACGTACAACTTAAAAATTATATTGTCAAATTTAAAAGTCCAATGAGAAAAACTCCCAATACCTTTTTAGTCTTCTTGTAACCTGCTTGCCTTTTCTTCCAAACTGTCCACATTTAGCATACTCTGACCAACGATCGTAGCTAAAAGCAGCAAACACTGTATTCAAAAATGAAGATTTTCCACATCCTGGAGGTCCAATAACTGCAATAGTTAGTGGTTGTTTTCCTATTACATTTTTTCCAACATTCTCCTTACAATCCCATAAAAGTTCTTCCTTTCTATCAAAATGTTTATCTTTCCTTTGATTTCTTCTAACATAAACTGAGCTGCCATCTGAATCACTATCAGTATAATCTGGCGACCACTTATCGCCCATCATCTATAATAAACATATATTACAATAAATATATCGCACTTTTTTATTCTTCTTCTTCTGAAACTACGCCCATTTTCTTTTTATAATTCTCTGCCTATGTTCTTCATTTCCCCCAGGCTCCCTTGTTTCTTTTCCGTTCTCCTACAAATGCGACACAAAGAAGAAGAAGAAGAAGAAGAAGAAGAGGAAAAAAAAACACTTAAGAGATTATGAGTGCCAGGAATTTTATTATTAGAATTAAAATGCTGACCTTATGTTTTGAAGAGAACTGCTAATGGAACAACATAATCAAAACATTTTGAAAATCCATGTAAGAATTTTTGAGATATAAGACGTCAAAATTTTGGCCGGAAACAGCTATCTATAGTTTTAATTCAATTTGCATTAGCTGTTTATGAACCTTAAAATATAGGAAATTATAATTGGAAGTTGATAAAATTTTGCATTGTCTATTTTTATGCATTTTAAAGTGACCTATGACTAAGAAAATATGATCCATGTGCAACAGATTTTTACCCTGTTTAAATAGATAACACCCAAGTATATCGAAAGCCTCTGAAATCTGACGCTCATACTCCCTTAAATGAGCTTAGCTTAAAATGCATGTCCCTTTCATCATAAAACCTCATACGATAGACATGAACCCTCTGAACCTTCTGACCATACTCTTATGTCTATTTCAGGATTCGCATTTATCCTGTCCACTTAATTCTGATTAGAAACTCAGTCCGAACTACTATTTCCCCCTTGAATTAGAAAATATGCATGCCAGAGCATGCCAATGTATGGTTTTAACTCATACAACTGCTTGTGCAGTAAATCACAAATCTTGTTTTAAACAAATTGAATGAACAAGCATCTTTTCGAAAAAGGAAATATATATATATATATATATGGTGATTGGTAAAAGAATAACAATCATATCAATGAAATTCTGATCAATCAGTCTGTGTCTAAATGATTTGACAAGTAATAGTACAAACTTAATATTATGTTATCTATTTTGCTTTTAATTGTACTTAAGGTTAAAGTAGTTATATTTCTCAACGACATATGAGGAAAACGATATTTGTTTAACCTNAAGAAAATTATCGTTATTGAAAACGAAGTTGTTGCGTTTCAATACAAGATCCAAAAGTTTTACAAGTGATTCTGTAGAGGGTGATTGTATCTCTCTACTGTCCCAAACTTTACGGCAGGCTTCGATTCCCTCCTCATGTGGGATGTTTGTATAAAGTGATGTCACATCTATATATATATATATATATGAAGATTGGTAAAAGAACAACAATTATAACAATGAAATTCTGATCAATCAGTCTGTGTCTAAATGATTTGACAAGTAATAGTACAAACTTAATATTATGTTATTTATTTTGCTTTTAATTGTACTTAAGGTTAAAGTAGTTATATTTCTCAACGACATATGAGGAAAACGATATTTGTTGACTATAAGTTATATAAAACGTTTTATGCATTGATATTCATTAAAACGTTTATATTTCACTAAAGCCCTCATATGGATAACAAAAGTAAGACTTTAAGTGTGAATACATCAGTCTGTAAATTGCCTAGTCCAAATGGGTGTAAGATACATACGAAGCCCCTCCCTCTGAACTGATGTCTGCTAGACATTGTTTAGAACCGATTGTATTAAAACTTGCAATATCTCAATTTTACAAAATTTTGTTAAAAACTAAGGAGAATCTCCCCCATGCATAGCTCTGTCCTTAGCTGAATTTTATTTTGGCTTTTCTATCTAGATCTTTTGGTTATAAATTCTCTATCAGCTTTAACGTGTTTTTCGGTTAATGGACTTCCAAATGTTTTGGTTTTGATTTGCACTGATGAGACGTAAGTTTGTCTAAATGCGCATATTCAGAAAATAAATTAACAGTAACTTCGGTATTTTGTTATTTAGTAGCAAATAATATTCATCTAATTTAATAATGTAATGGTAACAAAATGCTTTCATTACCTTTACATATAGTTATTAAACAGCTTATCGTTATCAAATCAAATGGTGTTGATAAAGAACTTCATCTTTTTAGTTTATTGTTCAGGTAATGTGTGTTAAACCAAATGAAATGTAAGAAGTAATACGTACAATTTATTTACACCATTACACATGTACATATGCATTACAAAAATAGCTAAATAGGTCATAGACAATCAACCATTTCCTGTTAAAAATAAATATTGGTACACATACCTTGTTGTGTATTCATGTTTTGTTAAATATGTTTTTGCTGCAGCATTTTTACATAGGACACTTGTAAGTTGGATTACCTTTTTCCTATCCTGTTGAATATATTTCAATAAAATAATGAAATAATATGAAACTAACCATGTGATATTTCACCAAGATCAGCACGTGGACGACAGGTTTTTTCCCCCAGAATCTTGTTTTATTTTATACCTTATTGACACCGCTTTCAAAATTATGACAAATGTATATTTTAATTTGGCAATAGATTGATGCATAATTAAATCAGTAAATGAAATACATTTTACTTACACTTCAATGTACTGCACTGTTTTTTTTTTAAAAAGAAAGCATATTGACTTCCGGGTTCCAAAAATAGATGAAGGGCAATAACTGTATCCAATGGCATTTTTTTAGTATATTGGTTGATATGGACTAAACAAGTGGGACTTAAGGCCTTGTATAAGATTGTTTAAGGATATGGATTCCTTAAGGGGCCTTGTATCAGATTGTTTAAGGATATGGATTCTTTAAGGGGCCTTGTATAATATTATTTAAGTTATATACGACTGCAAAAATTTGAAATCGTATTATGATAAACTCAGACGTTGTAGCCGTCACTAGACACTTTTGTTTTTGGTCAATTCATGATTTAATAGGCCAGTAATAAGGTCTGGACATTTTCTTTTATTGGGAAGGCCTGGAAGGAAAAACTAGAATTTTTGATGCTTTTTCAGGACCTTTTTTTGAAAAAAAGTTAATAAATAACACTACAAATAAATACAGAGGAAATAAATAACAAACTTAGGTACTTTTGTTATCAATTACTACTGGGCCGATGCCTCTGTTGGTTAACTTTTAATCCCCAGGGTATTCTCATTTAGAAACTAACACAATACCTAAATTTAAGGTGGTTAGGGTGTCTAAAACTGAGCATCCATCTTGCGCATCTGGTGAAAATGGGATTCACAATTAAAATGTTGTAAAAATGATTTTTTGATAATAAATAAAATAGAATAAAATAAGCAATATTTATGCTGCAAGTGTAAAAATATAACGCACTTTATACTATATTTTCACCAAAATCTATCGTTTTATTCATATAAAAGAAATAAAAATTGGATTTTCTCCCTTTATAGTCTATATCAAGAGGGCAAAAATCTTGCTACTTTCGGTAGCTTTCCCCGGAAAAACGAGGTAAATATTGATGTTTTACTAAAATTTGTGCATGTAATAAACTTTCAATCACAGAAAAATAAGAAAAGTCTATTGTTTTGTTTTTAGTACCCCGAACTACCTTAAGAAAAATTCGTTTTAAAATAAGGGCTATCTCCCCCTTGCATAGCCCAGTCCTCAATTCATTTTGGCTTCTCTATTTAGATCATGTTGGTAATTTGTCTCTATCAGATTTTAAACATATATCGATTAAAATATTTCCAATTATTTTGTTTTGATGTGCACTTAAGTGACATAAGTAGTAGAAATGGCCGTGACAGAAACTAAATATATAGAATCTTTGGTACTTCGTTATGGATCCAAAATATATTCAAAACTCCCTTCATATAGCATTGAAATTTCAAGACCCCCAATTTTTACAATTTGTATCTTTAGCAATATACAAAAACAATAAAAATTGAGCATTTCCAATGTAATGATCTAATTCAATCAGTACAATATAAATATTGAAAAATGACAGTTTAATATCAATTTGATTAAAACATGTGTAAATACAAATATTGTACAACCACATGAACACAACTAATAATATGATAAGACATGTTTTTCTTAAGATGACGCTTCATACTGTTAAAAAGAAAACATTTATGTTCGAAATAACAACTATATGAAAATTGCTATATGGTTCACAAATATTTATTATTATTGTTTATCACATATATGTATTGATCATTATAATTTAGACAGAAGAAAGTTTAAGCCCTTGCAACATTACCTTTCTTTCTTTTGTATATCTTTGCAGCGAGTGAGTTCAACACTTATTCATTAACAAAGGCACACATTCTCTCATGTTTAAGTATAGGGGGTATGTTATATCTACAATATCTCTACATTTTAGTAAAAAATATCAAAAGAAATTTTCTATTATCAAGCCTTTCTACCTCATTATTTATATCTTAAATTTGTTTTTTTACACCCGAAAATAGAGTAGGACAGTATAAAATGTTACTTTATGAGATCACACGGTTACAGGTAAAAATTGTCTTTATTAATAAAGGAAATAAGTCATTTGCCTGCATCATCATGATCACATTTTCTTCATTTCATATACAGTTCAATCAAGTGTTTTTGTACCCATTGTACTTATTGCAAGTTAATCAAAGGTTATAACCTACTGATCAGTTGTAAGTTTTCTCTATTTTGAGAGCAGTGAGCATTTTCTGTTTGTTGGTTAGAAGTTGTCTCATTGACACTTTCCCATACATTCCTTTTTCCAAATTCCATTATGCACAGCTAACTTGACATCATTCAAAAATTTTCACTATATTTATATAAAGATATTTCTTACTAGCACTATCCTTTCTGACATTCATCCTCCTCATCAATTTCAATATAATATATGATCTCATCTTTTCACCAGAGTCACCACCTTAACTTTCAGAATCATCCGTTTCTGTTTCTATGTAAATGGAGTAATAACAAATTTACCGAACAAAATTGTCTAACCCAAACCTCCAATCTCCATCTCTAAAAATTCTTTGTAGGTTAGCGCGTGGTTGTATGTCATCGGCTGCTCTGAGCACACAATTTTCGAGTCCTTTGGTCTTGTAGCAAAAATGACCTGGACCATCTTGGTCTGGCATTGGTGGAAAACATTTTTTTCTAGGGTTCACCTACCAACATTGCTCCTTGCAAAAATAATTTTTCCATCGCTTCACAAACATTTTATATATTGATTGTAACAATTCTTCCATCTTTGAAACAAACCCTGTCCCTGGAATTGATTCTTTTGTCGTTTGCGTTGGTCTTCAAGCCGTTCTGAGTTAAAGAATTAAAAGAATGAAACACACAGGATAATGCTGCCATATAATAATTTAATTTTTAAACATCTTAAAATTAATTGTCTTCCAAACGTTAAAATTTATCTGCACTAAAGAGACATAAGTTGCCGAAATTGGCATATTCAGAAGATAAATTCACAGTTACTTCGGTATTTAGTTATTTGTTACCACCGGGTTCATGCCTCTGCTGGTAGACTGTTAGTCCCAGAGAGTACTCTGCAGCCCAGTAGTCAGTACTTCGGTACTGACCCGAAAGCCGATTCGATTTGAAACCTTGCAATATCTAAATTTTGGTAAATTGTGTTGAAACTAAGGAGTATCTTTGTCATGCAAAACTCTGTGCTTAGCTGATTTTGGCTTTACATTTAAATCATATTGGTTATTTGTTCTCTATCATTTTTTGAACATATTTGAACTAATGGTCTTCCGAACATTTAGATTTTATCCGCACTGAAGAGACAGAATTTGTCGAAATGCGCATATGCAGAAGATAAATTCATAGTAACTTCGGTATTTAGTTATCAGTTGATGGAAATGGTCTAGATAGGCATGCAATTTATGTAAGACGCTAAAATTCTGCCAAAGTATGTCAACTCAACTGACGTGAAAAGAGCACAGAATACAAAGGACTTTGTTTCGAACATATTGACTCAAACTGAATGTTTAATTCTGAAACTGTAAAACCATATCAGCATCTGAGTTAGACTTGTCTGATGGCCTTCTGAAACGAGCTGAAGATTCAACAAAAGCTTTGGCAGGAAAACTAGACAACATTATTTATGTCGGACAACTAAAAACCAAATTATACTTGGTACAGTAATGGATGATGATGAAAAGCGTATTTAAAGGAGGAGAAAAGGGTAGAAATCATTGATGAGAAATGTAGTTGCTTTGAGGACCAAGCATTTCGTATGATAATTAGTAATTAGAACATGAACTTTCAGGAGGTGATGCATATAAAAGAACGAAGTAAAGTAGTTCTACAAAGGAAAATGTTAACTCCACGGTATCGTCTAAAACTGTTGGAAATATGTTAAAGCACATCGGCAAACGAATACCGAAGCAAGAACGAGGAAAGGGGAAATTCTTAAATCATAAATCCAAAATCACGGCAATTCACAGCAACACGAATTGAGACAGTATGAAAAAGATAAAACAAATAAAAAAAAAGAACGCCACAAAACTAAAGCACTAGCAGTGTGAACCCCTATAAAGACTGAGGTATCATCAGGTGCTCCGGAAGGGTAAGCATGATCTGCTCCAAGAGTGGCACCCGTCATACTACCTGAGTTTGAGTTTTTCGACGAGTCCAGTAGAGACAACTATATGCATTAATAGCGTTCTTAAAGAAAGGGACATAATTCGAAAGTCAACAGTGCATGGGAAACTTGCAAAAACAAAATTATTCCCTGTTTTGAAAAAAAACANTAACTCCACGGTACCGTCTAAAACTGTTGGAAACATGTTAAAGCACATCGGCAAACGAATACCGAAGCAAGAACGAGGAAAGGGGAAATTCTTAAATCATAAATCCAAAATCACGGCAATTCACAGCAACACGAATTGAGGCAGTATGAAAAAGATAAAACAAATAAAAAAAAGAACAAGAACGCCACAAAACTAAAGCACTTGCAGTGTGAACCCCTATAAAGACTAAGGTATCATCACGTGCTCCAGAAGGGTAAGCATGATCTGCTCCAAGAGTGGCACCCGTCACACTGCCCGAGTTTGACTTTTCGACGAGTCCAGTAGAGACAACTATATGCATTAATAGCGTTCTTAAAGGAGGGGACATAATTGGAAAGTCAACAGTGCATAGGAAACTTGCAAAAACAAAAACATTCCCTGTTTTGAAAAAAAAACAAAGGAAAAAAACAAGTTATCAATTTGTAATTAACATGTAAAGAAACTCTGATACAATGTAGCAGAAGGAATCACAAACTTATTTCATTCCTCAAGATATTAAATGGTTTGACCCCTGCTTACCTATTTGACATTGTTAAACCTTTTTTTACCTAGTAAACATCTTATATCCTTAGAAATGAAAACACAACTTTGCATCATCCTTTTCTAAGAAAAACGTCTTTTTATTATAGTTTTTTTTTGGTTTACTTTAAGAATGTGGAATACTTTGCCCTTGAAAATTAGAGTCCCCTTACTAAAGTATATTTAAATGTAGACTATTCAAACATTATAATTGTTCAGTTTCTTTGAGATATTGCAATTTCGGTCGTCGGGTCGAAAACATTTTAGATTGCCATCTCCAGAATTAGACCATTAAACTAAAAGCTCATCTACATAGTCAGAAGATATAAATTGTTTGAATTGAATATGGTGACAATTACCACTATTTTATGAATTTACGAAGTTTCCAAAATATACTTAACAACGTTTTCATATGTTTCACTCAAAATGATAGTGCTGTAGATATGGATAACATCACTGTTGATTTTCTCTCCTTTGGTAACATGGCATATTCTTTTGACTTGAATACACAAAATATTCAAATTTGTTCATAAATACATAAATGACACTCACAGATTTGCTTGTTTTGTTGATCTTACAGGATGAACTTACTTCCTCAAAGCATAATATTTCCTTTCGTTCTTTTTAATATGTCTTCCTCTTGTTGTTAAAAATAAAAATCATTTATGTTCTATAATAATGGGGCCATTGCATGCTTTAACGTATTTTTTTTCTTTTGTAAAATCGTGATTCATGTAAAGAGTAACTGGTGAGCCTGCTCATAGACTTCTTAATTATCTGCTAATCAGGAATTTATTGTTGATTATGCTTATTGTTTTAGAATTAGGTTTTTTTTATTCTCAGACTTTATTTTATTGTTTCATTACAATATTATTTATATGCATACTAAACAACGGCAGTAGAATACAAAGCACAAGATTACACAAATCAAAGTCCAGAGACAAGGCAAAAGCAAGAACACCAAAAGACGGAAGACCAAAGACACCACATGCCCACAAAACACACGAACATTACATATACAACACAAAAAACTAAAGCACTAACAGTGTGAACTCCCAATAAACAAGAGTGACATCAGGTGCTCCGGAAGGGTAAGCATGTCCTGCACTGTGCACAGCACCCGTCACACTGTCAGTGGGTCAATCCAGGGTAAAGTCAAAACCGGTAATGTCAAAACTAAAATTACCCTTCTCTCAGTAATTAATTAGTAAGTGCAGGTGCTGAATAATTATCGATCACTTGATTTCTCGTTACCTCCATGAGGAGCCTCACTGGTGTTTTTCCTTGTCAATTTTGCGTGTATTTATGTTTTTGTTATTTGTATTGTATACCTTTTGCATGTATTTAGACGGAGGGCTTGTATAGGCTTTACTTGTTGCCCAAAGCCTTTTCTTTATTGAATAAAATAAGTTTAATCAAAACATGTATTCTGTACTGTATAAGGTTTGAGTGTCCATAAATCGGTTTAACCTTACCACTTGCTTTTGCTAGTGCCGATAAAAAGTCCAGCTGTCCCGAGTTCCTATTGTTGTTTACGTTTGTCTTATTTCTGTTTTTTTCCTGTGTAGTTCCATGGCATATTGTGTCATGTGATTGTAATTTTCAGCTAATGTAGATATATTCTGTTATTCACCTTTTTGCATTTCGTGGAATGGATCAGACAAAAATATGTAACGATTCTAAATGTTTCTTATAACCTATAAAACTGTTTAAACAAAACTGAATTGGGACATTTTTGAAGACTCCTCTCAGGATCACAAATACCCCCCCCCCCTTGATATTTTCAAGGCTTCTTTTATTTCCTTCAAGTCCCAGTCCTTCCCAGTTACAAATGAAATTTTGACACAATTTATTTCCGAAGAAGGGAAAGCATGGATTATATTTGTTGTTGTGGCCCTCTTCGCTAAGAAAAGAGCTAAATTAATTGTTTTGATATATTTTCCCGTAGAATATTTTTAGAATTTCGATGGAATTTCCGGAGGAAATTTCTAATCAAATAAATGCAACGATTTTCGGGTTGCATATGCCGTTCATGAGATAAATGGACCAAAAGAGGCGAAGATATAAACAATATTTTTTTAAAATTCTAACTCCGATTTTGATGAAGCTTTTTTTCAATGGATTTCTTATTGGTTACCCATTTCCTATCCGAGCCATGAGGGGCCAAAGGGGATCAAAATAGCAAGTTAGCTTTAATTTTTTTCCTGAAATTTCAAAGGTTATTTTTTATTATTCTTCTTGTCAGCTTTCGCTAATGCGTCTACGGATTTGTTGAAGCTCTTACCGTTTCCTAGCTTTTGGGGAAAACGGTGCAAAAATTGAGATTTTTTAATATCTTTATTTTTCATCAAATTTTTAATGGAATTTGTTTCTTCGGATTATTCTAATCAAAAGATATTGATTTAAGCCAAAAAGGGTTACAAATTTAAATTGTGTAAATTACATTTTTTTTATTTGTCATCAGATTTCGATTGATCGTCTTTTAATTTAATTTTGCGTCAACATATTTATCGTTGCTCTAAATTTTCAAACTTAGGGATCAAAAGGGCCTAAACTTCATAATATGTAAAATAGTTATTTTTTATCTGATTTTAGTGTTTTTTTTCTTTGAATTTCTTTCAGATTTAATGAAGCTCTTACTGTTTTCCATGTATAAAGGGGCAAAACAGGATCAGAGTTGCAAATTGACAAAGTATCTACAAATACATGGTACATAATACAGCCAAGCATTGTTGCATACTTTTATTGAAGTCACAATGAGGCCTTAAACAAGGAGCTGGCTCATGCTTCATTGCAAGTTCCTATCACCGGTTTGGCCAAAAGCCATTGCTAACTGTTGGACAACTTTACATCTATTTTTTGAGCCCATAGATGTGGGATCATCAACCAACAGCAAAGTGTTCTTACGACTGCTGTCATCCGTTGCCCGACAAAAGACTAATAGAAGATAATCACAACAAACCTCAAAAGGGCAGTCATAGCAAGACAAAAAATTGTTATAATAAAATAGAGATATTCGCACTATAAACAGGTGATAAGAAAAAAAAGTTTTGGAAACTTGAAAGTATGGTAGTGTATCCATATGAAAATTTTTCTCGTAAACAAGTACACTATAAATGAAATGTATAGAGAGCGAACCCTACCTTTTTTGAGAAGAAAAATCATGCATATTTCAGGAAATAAAATAATCATTCCAAAATTAAAAAGAAGAAAAAATCTGTCCGTGGTACATGTATTTGAGTGAACCC
>MJUU01031405.1:117204-137371 GCA_002080025.1 Modiolus philippinarum | reverse complement strand
TTACGACTTAGATCAAAATGTACATTTGTCAAATGCATAATAAAACGTCTAAAAGTTTGCTTTTTCGCCAAAAGCACATGCACTGGTCATGCACTTTATATTTGAATTTAACCCAGAGCGTTAGCGAAGGTTTAAATTTACGAATATAAAGGCCAAGTCCCATAGTTGAATGACAATAACCATATACCTGCCCCGAAATATTTCGATTCTTATATGGCAGAAAAATGGAATTTTCCTTTCTGAAGCAACCTAAGACAAGGCGGATTTGCCGTTTCCACTGATGTCTGTGTCTATTACGTCACAATATACAATCTGACTTTTTAAACAGATGCAAGTTTAAAATCCAAATCAAAAGCAATACAATATACACATTTAAGTGTTTGAATGGCATGGTTAAGTTAAAAAATGTTCTTAACATTTATTTCCTTCACAAACTAAGACGAACAAAATGTCAAAAAAGAATGGTTGTTTTGCATCCTTTTTACTCATATTTGCGCATGTGCGAAGTATATGGTTATCAAGTCTTATACTGGTTGACGATTGACAGCTAAAATGTTGTCGTTGTGCATTAGATAATACTGAAGTTTATTTCAGGATTTTCTGCAGATGACCATTTCGACAGCTTACTTCTCTCCAATACAAATGAAATAAAACATTTAGAGGACCATAAACCGAGATTGTATATTTGCTGATTGAGAACAAATTACATAATGATCAAAAATGAAAGCACATATCAGCTGAATTCAGAGTTTTGCACGAGGGAGAAACTCCTTATGATTATGTTGAATGTAATCGTACACCTAGAGATAATTATCATGAAATATAGACTGTCCAAGGAACAGCAATATGGACCGATAATGCGTGGGGAAGTATATCATTAATGTGTCAGTCAATATCACCATCCAATGTTTTACATTTATTTCGATTTTGATTAATCAACAACATCGCACATGCATTAAAATCAGTTAATTTCAAAAGTTTCAATTTTGGATAATATTTCAAATTTATTATAGTTACATTTAACTCTGAAGGGAGTATGAGCCCTAGTTTGCATAAGCATTTAATATCCTTAAGTTTTAGGAATTTCATATCGGGTAAGATATTATAACACATGGATAATATTTTCTTGATCATAAGTCACCTTAAAGTGCATAAATTGGGCAATATACCTAATACCAAAATATATAATTTTATCAGTTTTCAAAATTATTTATATATATTTCTATTTAACAACCAGGTAGTCGGTTCTTCGATGCAAGCCGGAAAAACGTAAATTTATTTTAAATTTTGCAGTATCAAACTTTTCGGAAATTTCTACAAAATAAATAAACTGTTGTCTGAAAAATGTCATCAATGTTATTGACGAACTAGTGATGTTTTGAAATGACTGACATCACTAAAATAACAACAAAAATATTTGTGGTAGTTATGCCTAAATTCAAATGATAATTCATCGATAACCATCTTACACTCGTGACTAGAAAGTTCATAAGTGTAAAGAATAATTAAGAAGCTTTGCCATAATGAATTGACCTCGTAGACATCAATCATATATTCAGTACATTTCTGAAAGTGAAATCATATTTGCATCTATGTGCGAACCGTTAAAGAAAAATACTACACTTCTATCACCGAAACGTTAAAGTGTTATATAATATATCAAACACCCGACTGCTATGATCAATGCAATTAATAACACAAATATAAGTCCGTATTTTGCAGCGGCTAACACAATAACTAACAAAAATAACATTATAAGTCCGTATGTTGTAGCTTGGATTTTTAGTTTTGAACTGCAGACATCTGTTGGTTCTTTTGTAAAAACCTGCAAATATATATGAAAATTTTTCTTTGGTTTCCTGTACTAATTTAATAAATAAAGTTGTAAAAACAAAATTATCAATTTAAGGTATATCGAGCGTACTAAAAAAATCAGACAGATTTTTTTTATTTTAAGATATTTTATAGGGCTAAATTTATATTTTCAAAAAATAAAATAAAATGATGTGTCACTGATCATGTTTTCCTTTTATCAGACTTTGAGAGATGCATGTACATTTCAGTGATGATGATCCTGTACACTTGTGCTTGAGAGAATTTCTCATATGGATGCACTACCACTTTTATGCGTTTTTTTATTCTTTTGTAATATCAACTTGTCATTCTGGCCAGGTTTATTGTGCCCACATTTCATAATTTTATTTTGCCAAGATTCGATGGATGCAATGTGGTGGCCAAAGTGTTGTGGTTGTGATCTGTTAAGTCCCTTTTGTCGGACAACGGATGTCAGCGTTTGAAAAAACACTGCCAGTTAATTTTTTGTTTGTTGGCAACCCCGATTTCATTGATAATGTAGAGCATGGATGTAGCGTTGATCGACAAAGAGCAATGAATTCCGCTCAAACCAGTGCTAGGGGCCGTCTTAAACTTTCTATGAGGTATGAGCTAAGATTATTGTTGAAGGCCTAATGACAAATTCAAGATGAAGAACAACAATAAAAGCTTTTCCATTGCTTTGTTTTACAATATATCTGTAGAGCCTTTGTCTTACATGCATCTAATCCATATCACTTTACTGCTTATAGGAAATGAGACCAAATTCAGTATTTTTTCAGCGAAATTTGCAAAGAATATATAAAGAACATGCTTATTATTTAGTATGCTTATTTCTTTCTGCAGTATGGAGTCCGTAAAAAGATTCCTCGTGTGAGAGATGTATGCTCTCTATATTTTTCAGTTATGGTGTACTTGTGCGTGAGAGAATTTCTCATATGGATATACTATTAATACTTTCAAATTTTGACATTTATTTAAAATAGTAATACATAGGAAACGCATCAAGGCAAAGGTCTATCCGGTCTCTCCGACAAGGGTGTATATCTCAACTGGTACGATTCGCACGAGTTTGTTCTACTCTTGATGATTTCAATGAACGTAACCGTACTATCACAGCCAAACTTTTACAACAGGGTTACAGATTTCATAAGTTGTTAAATACATTTAAGCAGTTTTGTAATAGATATGAACATGTTATACTTAAATATGGCGTTAATCGTAAACAACTTATTACTATGGGCATTTCTAGTCCTCAATTTTACGGAAATGTTGTTAAAAATGCCAGAAATTGATTAAAAATCCAGAAAAGCTGGGACGTTACTTACATTCTTTACTAAATAGGGGATATCGGCAAGATATCCTGCTTGCGTCCGTTAAATCAGCTTTGAGTCCTAGTGACCTGAAAATTTTGCACACATACTGGCCTCTCACTGATACTGCCGATGTCTACTGAAATTTATGATTCTTGACCAAACCCTTCGGGAAGTTTTGAGTTTGATATTTCTTCCGTGGTGCGACAGTGAAGGCTCCTTGAGCTAGCCGGCAGTTTAGCGGCGAGCACCCCTTGACTCATCTTTCTAAATTACGTATTGTCTTTTTCTTTCCTTTCAAGATTGTGAACATGGAGTTAGTAGTCTACCTGTATTGGGTTTTATTCGTATGTTTTTATACTTTAGGGAAATGGGACAGATAAAGGGGGAGGTTTGGGTACCCATAAACCGGTTTAACCCTACCGCTGGCTTTTGCCAGTGCCGGTACCAAGTCCGGCTGTCTGGAGTTCCATTCGTTGTGTACGTTTGTCTTCGATTATACGTGTTTTTCTTGTGTAGTTCCCTTGTAATTGTTGCATGTGATTATAATTTTCGGCCATTGTAACTGTTTCCTGTTATCCATTTTTTAACATTTGCATGTGACATCCGGTATACTGCAACTAGCAAAGCTGATGAAAAAAAGAAAATATTTAGAAATTGATGAATGAATTTCGGAAACAGGTTGATGTTCCCTGTATATCACTGCAGATGTGTGGAAATCGAAAAGTTTTAGTCAATTAGATATGATTTAATGTAGGATGTTACCTGTCCTTATATTTACTTTAAATCTTGTAATATGTAATTAATTCGCATTGCTTTTCTCCTCATAACAAAAGGCTTTTTGTCGGACAAAGGATGACAGTGATTGTAAGAGCACTTTGCCAGTTTAATTGATGTTTGTTGACAATCCCGCACCCATGACCAATGAAGACATGGATGTAGCGTTGCTCGACAGTTAGCAAAGAATTCCGCTTAAACCGGTGCAAGGGGTCGTCTTGAACTTACTATGAGGTATGAGCAAAGTTCATTGTTGAAGGCGTCATGGTGACTTCAAGATGAAGAACAACAATAAAAGCGTTGCTCCTTTGCTTGATTTTTACCATGTATTTGTAGAGACTTTGTCTCATGTGCATTTACTCCATACCCTTTTATTCACTATTTACAATTCATTTTTCTTTCATTCAACAAATAAGAGTTTTGATCTTTGAAAAGAAGAAAAAAATATTTTCTCTTTTCGTCAACAATGAAGTTATTTTAATTCCGAACCTTGCGATATCTAGATTTTTCAAATTTCGTTGAAATCTAAGTAGTATATCCCTCACGCAAAGCTCTGTCCTTAGCTTAATTTGGATTTTTAGATCATTTTTGGTATTTGTTCACTATCAGTTTTTAACATATTTGATTTTATGGTCTTTCAATCGTTTAGATTTTATCTGCACTGAAGGGACATAAGTTGACGAAATGCGGATATGCAGAAAATAAATTCACAGTAACTTCGGTATTTGGTTACTTGTTACCACTGGGTCGATGCCTCTGCTGGTGGACTGTTAGTCCCCGAAGGTATTCACCAGCCCAAGGTAGTCAGTACTTCGGTGCTGACCCGAAGGCCGATTTTATTTAAACCTTGCAATATCTAAATTTTTGTAAATTTTGTTGAAAACTAAGGAGTATCTCCCTCACGCAAAGCTCTTTCCTTAGCTTATTTTGGCTTTACATTAAGATCTTATTGGTTATTTGTTCTCTCTAAGTTTTTTAACATCTTTGAGTTTATGGTCTTCCAAACGTTTAGATTTTAACTGCACTGAGAAGGCATAAGTTGTCGAAATGCGCATATGGAGAAAATAAATTCACCGAAACTTCGGTATTTAGTTATTTGAATGTGAGTTATCTATAGTTTTATAAACGATGTAAAATTATTATGGAACTAACAATATAGTAACTCAAATAATTATGGTGTAATTTCCTGTCAAAAGAGTTCAAATTAAGGTTTTTTATTCATAATCAGTAAATTTCTAAAACACATTATAAGACCGTTATTTACAGTTTACAGTGCACTCACTTGTCGCATCAAACGAAGAACAGGTACATCTAGTGATGGTATAATTGTGTCTTCGTATGTCAAATTTGGGTCTATATCAGGACAATAATTCTTTATCCTTGCAAATCTTGTCTTCGGAATGCCAAGTGATTTCATGAATGTCCTTTCCTTCTCCTTAACTCTTTTACTGTCGGACTTGTATTTGTCAGCTTGAGTAAGAACACCATATAAGGTAATATCTACAGGAAAATATATCATGTAAGTATAATTTATAATTATAGTATAAATAAGATCACCATTAAGTGCGTAGTTCGACGGTTTTTGTCTTGAAAAAAAATTGCTTGAAACTTTGATGTATCTCGCTCTTGTAAAGTGCTGTCTAAATCTGTTTATGGCTTTCCAATTGGATATTTTTGGTTATTTGTGCTACTTCGGATTTTAAAAATGTTTGATTTATTGCAATGGAAATATTTTGATTCGATCTGCATCGAAGAGATATAAGTTGTTGAATTGCCATATGCAGAAACAAAATTAACAATGATTTCGATATTTGATATTTAAATAATACATCCGAAAACAAGTGAAATATCCTGATGTTAATATATTGACATTTCAACCTTTAGCATTTTTATCATTAGTATCATCAGATGAAACATGCTCGCTACGCACAGCCATATGTCCCCGCCGCTCAAGAGACTTAAAACCCATATCAGACTACCATTGGGCAGGGGTTCTCGTTACAATGTAGGTAATGCAGATTGCTGAAATCAAACATTTTGGCTCCCCCTTTCAACAAAAAAATTGTGCAGGGGTGCCCTTATAATCTAGTTAATACATATTGCTGAAATGGTAAAAAAAATACGAAGCAGAATACTTTTTTTTATTAATTTTTGTATTTCTTGTGTGCTTTTCATGGTAACCTAAAGCTACAACCCATTTCAGACCACCATTCCGAAAATATTTGGGAAGGGGTTCCCCTTTTGATTTAAGTAGTACACATTGCAGAAATCAAACATTCAAGGTCCTCCTTGTCAAAAAAAATTTGGGCAGGGGTTTCCCTTATAATCAAGTGAATATAGTAAAAAAAATATCTAGCAGAACACTTTTTTCTAAAATTTCAGTTTTAAGAAAGCTCCACGATCCATTACAACCCATTTCAGATCAACATTCAAAAAAAGAGAAAAAAAATGGGCAAGGGTTCCCTTTATTATTTAAGTAATACACATTACTGAAATCACAACATGTTTATAACAGGTATGAATATTTAATATATCATGTTCATTTACTCAATATCCTTTCGTGTAATAATGAATATTTAATATCTAAATATGGCGTTACTAGCAAACAGCTTATTACTAAGGGCATTTCTAATCCTCGTTTTTACGGAAATGTTGTTAAAAAATGCCAGAGACTGATTAAAAATCCAGAAAAGCTTGGACGTAACTTACATTCTTTACGTAATATGTTTTATTGACAAGATACTCTGCTTGTATCCGTTAAATTAGCTTTGAGATCTAGTGACCTAAATATTTTATATACATAATGGCCTCTCACTGATACTGCCGATGGCTACTGAAATATATGATGATTCTTGACCAAATCCTGCGGAAAGTTTGGAGTTTGATTTTTCTTCCGTAATGCGACAGTGTTTTACCAGCAGACCAGGCTCCTTTAGCTAGCCGACAGATTAGCGGCGAGCACCCCTTGACCCATCTTTAAAAATTACGTATTGTCATATTCTCTCCTTTCAAGATTGTGGTCATTGAGTTAGGAGGGTTTTATTCGTTTGTTTACTGAACTATAGGGAAACGGGACAGATAAAGGGGAGATTTTGGGTAACCAAAAACCGGTTTAACCCTACCGCTGGCTTTTGTTAGTGCCGGTACCAAGTACTACTGTCCCGAGTTCCTTTCGTTGTTTACGTTTATCTTTTGTCTTATTTGTGTTTTTCCTGTGCAGTTTTGTGCATGTAATTATAATTTACAGCCATTGTAGGTGTTTCCTGTTGTCTCTTTTATTTCATTAAAAAGAACGAGCTATTACTGAAAGTTATGTATTGTTGCTAAGTAGAATCCCCCAAAAAATAATTCTTTTGAGAGTTTCAGGAAATTTACCAAAATTAATTTATTTTATTTCACTTTATCATTCTGAGAAGCTTTGACTACTTTGCAAAAGAAATATAAGTTGACTACCTTCTTGGTTTTATTATCTCCCATTTTAGAATTATGACTTCTCATTACATCTTAAGATTTAGCTTAAGACACCCCAAGAAGGTGTTTTGATGTACATATTTAGGCAAATTTGATGTACTGTACATGTTCTAGTAATAAAANAGTGTGAACCCCTATAAAGACTGAGGTATCATCAGGTGCTCCGGAAGGGTAAGCATGATCTGCTCCAAGAGTGGCACCCGTCATACTACCTGAGTTTGAGTTTTTCGACGAGTCCAGTAGAGACAACTATATGCATTAATAGCGTTCTTAAAGAAAGGGACATAATTCGAAAGTCAACAGTGCATGGGAAACTTGCAAAAACAAAATTATTCCCTGTTTTGAAAAAAAACAAAAAAAAAAAACAAACAAAAAAAAAATAAAAACAAAGAAAAAAAAAACAAGTTATCAATTTGCAATTAACATGTACAGAAATTCTAATAGCAGAAGGAATCACAAACTTATTTCATTCCTCAAGTTTTTAATTGGTTTGACCCCTGCTTACCTATTTGACATTGTTGAAAACACAACTTTTCATCATCCTTTTCTTAGAAAAACGTCTTTTTATTATAGTTTTTTGGTCTACTGTAAGCATGTGGAATACTTTGCCCTTGAAAATTAGAGTCCCCTTACTAAAGTGTATTTAAATGTAGACTATTCAAACATTATAATTGTTCAGTTTCTTTGAGATATTACAATTTCGGTCGTCGGGTCGAAAACATTTTACATTGCCATCTCCAGAATTATACCATTAAACTAAAAGCTCATCTACATAGTCAGAAGATGTAAATTGTATTAATTGAATATGATGACATTTACCACTATTTTATGAATTTATGAATTTTCCAAAATATACTTAACAACGTTTTTATATGTTTCACTCAAAATGATAGTGCTGTAGATATGGGCATCATTGTGGATTTTTCTCTCCTTTGGTAACATGACATATTCTTTTGACTTGAATACACAAATATTCAAATTTATTCATAAATACATAAATGACACTCACAGATTTGCTTGTTTTGTTGATCTTACAGGATGAACTTACTTCCTCAAAGCATAATATTTTTTTTCGTTTTTTCTAATTTTCTTCCTTTTGTTGTTAAAAATAAAAATCATTTATGTTCTATAACAAAGGTGCCATTGCATGTTTTTACGTATTTTTTTCTTTTGTAAAATAGTGATTCATGTAAAGAGTAACTTGTGAGCCTGCTCATAGACTTCTTAATTATATGCTAATCAGGAATTTATTGTTGATTATGCTTATTGTTTTAGAATTAGGTTTTTTTTTATTCTCAGACTTTATTTTATTGTTTGATTACCATATTATTTATATACATACTAAAATTACCCTTCTTTCAATAATTGATTAGTAAGTGCAGGTGCTGAATAATTATCGATCACTTGATTCCTCTTTACCATCATGAGGAGCCTCACTGGTGATTTTCCTTGTAAATGTTGCGTGTATTTATGTTTTTGTTATTTGTATCGTATACATTTTGCATGTATTTAGACGAAGGGCTTGTATAGGCTTTACTTGTTGCCCAAAGCCTTTTCTTTATTGAATAAAATAAGTTTAATCAAAACATGTATCCTGTACTGTATAAGGTTTAGTGTCCATAAATCGATTTAACCTTACCACTGGCTTTTGCTAGTGCCGGTAAAAAGTGCAGCTGTCCCGAGTTCCTATTGTTGTTTACGTTTGTCTTATTTCAGTTTTTTCCCGTGTAGTTCCATGGCATATTGTGTCATGTGATTATAAGTTTCAGCTAATTTAGATGTATTCTGTTATTCACCTTTTTGCATTTCGTGGAATGGATCAGACAAAAATATGTAACGATTCTAAATCTTTTTTATAACCTATAAAACTATTTAAACAAAACTGAATTGGGACATTTTTGAAGACTCCTCTCAGGATCACCAATTAACCCCCCCTGATATTTTCAAGGTTTCTTTTATTTCCTTCAAGTCCCAGTCCTTCCCAGTTACAAATGAAATTTTGACACTATTTATTTCGGAAGAAGGGAAAGCATGGATTATATTTGTTATTGCGGCCCTCGTTGCTAAGAAAAGAGCTAAATTAATTGTTTTGATATATTTTCCCGTAGAATATTTTTAGAATTTCGATGGGATTTCCGGAGGAAATTTCCAATCAAATAAATGCAACGATTTTCGGGTTGCATATGCCGTTCATGAGATAAATGGACCAAAAGAGGCAAAGATATAAACAATATTTTTTTTTAATTTTAACTCCGATTTTGATGAAGTTTTTTCAACGGATTTCTTATTGGTTACCCGTTTTCTATCCGAGCCATGAGGGGCCAAAGGGGGTCAAAATAGCAAGTAAGCTTTAATTTTTTTCCTGAAATTTCAAAGGTTATTTTTATTATTCTTCTTGTCAGCTTTCGCTAATGCGTCTACAGATTTGTTGAAGCTCTTATCTTTTCCTAGCTTTTGGGGAAAACGGTGCAAAATTGAGGTTTTTTAATATCTTTATTTTTCATCAGCTTTTAATAGAATTTGTTTCTTCGGATTATTCTAATCAAAAGATATTGATTTGGGCCAAAAAGGGTTGCAAATTTAAATTGTGTAAATTACATTTTTTTTTAATTTGTCATCAGATTTCGATTGACCGTCTTTTAATTTAATTTTGCGTCAACATATTTATCGTTGCTCTAAATTTTCAAACTTAGGTATCAATAGTGCCTAAACTTCAAAATATGTAAAATATTTATTTTATATCTGATTTTAGTGGGTTTTTTTTTTGGATTTCTTTTGACATGAGCTCTTAAAAGTATTCAACAGATTTAATGAAGCTCTTATTGTTTTCCATGTATAAAGGGGCAAAACAGAATCAGAGATGCAAATTGACAAAGTATCTACAAATACATGGTACATAATACAGCCAAGCATTGTTCCATACGTTTATTGGAGTCACAATGAGGCCTTCAACAAAGAGCTGGCTCTCTGGCCAAAAGCCATTGCTAACTGTTGAACAACTTTACATCTATTTTTTGGGCCCATGGATGCGGGACCTTCAATAAACAGCAAAGTGTTCATACGACCGCTGTCATCCATTGCCCGACAAAAGACTAATAGAAGATAATCACAACAAACCTCAAAAGGGCAGTCATAGCAAGACAAAAGATTGTTATTATAAAATCTAGATATTGGCACTATAAACAGGTGATCAGCAAACAAGTTTTGGAAACTTGAAAGTATGGTAGTGTATCCATATGAAAATTTTTCTCATGAACAAGTACACTATAAATGAAATATATAGTGAGCGAACCCTACCTTTTGTGAGAAGAAAATAGTACATGTATTTGAGTGACAACTACCCCCCTTTTCCAATTTGCATTTTAGTAAACAGCAGAAGAATAATAGACGAGCCGATATTACAAAAATGGTTTATTTTGACAAGATTAGCAAGCTTTCTTCAATATAACTCTTTACGACTTAGATCAAAATGTACATTTGTCAAATGCATAATAGAACGTCTAAAAGCTTTTTTCGCCAAAAGCACATGCACTGGTCATGCACTTTATATTTGAATTTAACCCAGAGCGTTAGCGAAGGTTTAAATTTATGAATATAAAGGCCAAGTCCCATAGTTAAATGACAATAACCATATACCTGCCTCGAAATATTTCGATTCTTATATGGCAGAAAAATGGAATTTTCCTTTCTAAAGCGGATTTGCCGTTTCCATTGATGTCTGTGTCTATTACGTCACAATATACAAACTGACGTTTATAAACAGATGCAAGTTTAAAATCAAAATCGAAAGCAATACAATATACACATTTAAGTGTTTGAATGGCATGGTTAAGTTAAAAAATGTCCTTAACATTTATTTCCTTCACAAACTAAGACGAACAAAAACAAAATGTCAAAAAAGAATGGTTGTTTTGCATCCTTTTTACACATATTTGGGCATGTGCGAAGTATATGGTTATCAAGTCTTATACTGGTTGACGATTGACAGGAGCCATGTTAGAATCTAAAAATTAAACAGATGCAACATTCAACTCGAGCATATCAAATGTCTGAAAAGGTCATCAAAAGCAGACTAAAATGTTGTCGTTGTGCATTAGATAATACTGAAGTTTATTTCAGTATTTTCTGCAGATGACCATTTCGACAGCTTACTTCTCTCCAATACAAATGAAATAAAACATTTAGAGGACCATAAACCGAGATTGTATATTAGCTGATTGAGAACAAATTACATAATGATAAAAAATGAAAGCACATATCAGCTGAATTCAGAGTTTTGCACGAAGGGTCCACGTTCGTTCCCTGAAGTGACTTGGGAGGATGGGTTAAAATATGCTCGTTTGATTAATTTAACAAGCTAGATTATAGATTAGAACACAATTCAATCATAAAATATACACGCGCTTTCATTCATAAAATATGAAAACTGTTGTCTGAAAAAGTCATCAATGTTATTGACGAACTAGTGATGTTTTGAAAAGACTGACATCACTAAAACAACAACAAAAATATTTGTGGTAGTTATGCCTAAATTCAAATGATAATTCATCGATAACCATCTTACACTCGTGACTAGAAAGTTCATAACTGTAAAGAATAATTTAGAAGCTTTGCCATAATGAATTGACCTCGTAGTCATCAATCATATATTCAGTACATTTCTGAAAGTCAAATCATATTTGCATCTATGTGCGAACCGTTAAAGAAAAATACTACACTTCTATCACCGAAACGTTAAAGTGTTATATAATATATCAAACACCCGACTGCTATGATCAATGCAATTAATAACACAAATATAAGTCCGTATTTTGCAGTGGCTAACACAATAACTAACAAAAATAACATTATAAGTCCGTATGTTGTAGCTTGGGTTTTTGGTTTTGAACTGCAGACATCTGTTGGTTCTTTTGTAAAAACCTGCAAATATATATGAAAATTTTTCTTTGGTTTCCTGTACTAATTTAATAAACAAAGTTGTAAAAACAAAATTATCAATTTAAGGTATATCGAGCGTACTAAAAAAATCAGACAATTTTTTTTTTTATTTTAAGATATTTTGTAGGGCTAAACTCATATTTTAAAAAAATAAAATAAAAATGATGTGTCACTGATCATGTTTTCCTTTTATCAGACTTTGAGAGATGCATGTACATTTCAGTGATGATGATCATGTACACTTGTGCTTGAGAGAATTTCTCATTTGGATGCACTATCACTTTTATGCTTTTTTTGATTCTTTTGTAATATCAACTTGTCATTCTGACCAGGTTTATTGTGCCCACATCACTGCCAGTTAATTTTTTGTTTGTTGGCAACCCCGATTTCATGGATAATGTAGAGCATGGATGTAGCGTTGATCGACAACTAGCAATGAATTCAGCTCAAACCAGTGCTAGGGGCCGTCTTAAACTTTCTATGAGGTATGAGCTAAGATTATTGTTGAAGGCCTATGACAAATTCAAGATGAAGAACAACAATAAAAGCTTTTCCATTGCTTCGTTTTACAATGTATTTGTAGAGACTTTGTCTTACATGCATATAATCAATATCACTTGACTGCTTATAGGAAATGAGACAAATTCAGTATTTTTTCAGCGAAATTTGCAAAGAATATATTAAGAACATGCTTATTATTTAGTATGCATATTTCTTTCTGCAGTGTGGAGTCCGTAAAAAGATTCCCCGTGCGAGAGATGTATGCTCTCTATATTTTTCAGTTATGCTCTACTTGTGCGTGAGAGAATTTCTCATATGGATATACTATTCATACTTTCAAATTTTGACATTTATTTAAAATAGTAATACATAGGAAACACATCAAGGTAAAGGTCTATCCGGTCTCTCCGACAAGGGTGTATATCTCAACTGGTACGATTCGCACGAGTTTGTTCTACTCTTGATGATTTCAATGAACGTAACCGTACTATCACAGCCAAACTTTTACAACAGGGTTACAGATTTTATAAGTTGTTGAATACATTTAAGCAGTTTTGTAAAAGATATGATCATGTTATATCTAAATATGGCGTTACTCGTAAACAACTTATTACTATGGGCATTTCTAGTCCTCAATTTTTACGGAAATGTTGTTAAAAATGCCAGAAATTGATTAAAAATCCAGAAAAGCTGGGACGTAACTTACATTCTTTACGTAATAGGGGATATCGGCAAGATATCCTCCTTGCATCCGTTAAATCAGCTCTGAGTCCTAGTGACCTGAAAATTTTGCACATATACTGGCCTCTCACAGATACTGCCGATGTCTACTGAAATTTATGATGATTCTTGACCAAACCCTTCGGGAAGTTTTGAGTTTGATTTTTCTTCCGAAGTGCGACAGTGAAGGCTCCTTGAGCTACCTGGCAGTTTAGCGGCGAGCACCCCTTGACCCATCTTTCTAAATTACGTATTGTCTTTTTCTTTCCTTTCAAGATTGTGGTTATGGAGTTAGTAGTCTACCTGTATTGGGTTTTATTCGTATGTTTTTATACTATAGGGAAACGGGACAGATAAAGGGGAGTTTTGGGTACCCATAAACCGGTTTAACCCTGCCGCTGGCTTTTGCTAGTACCGGTACCAAGTCGGCTCTCTCGAGTTCCTTTCGTTGTGTACGTTTGTCTTTGATTATACGTGTTTTTCTTGTGTAGTTCCCTTGCAAATTGTTGCATGTGATTATAATTTTCGGCCATTGTAGGTGTTTCCTGTTATCCATTTTTTAACATTTGCATGTGACATCCGGTATACTGCAACTAGCAATGCTGATGAAAAAAAAGAAAATATTTAGAAATTGATGAATGAATTTCGGATACAGGTTGATGTTCCCTGTATATCATTGCAGATGTGTGGAAACCGAAAAGTTTTAGTCAATTAGATATGATTTAATGTAGGAAGTTACCTGTCCTTTTATTCACTTTAAATCTTGTAATATGTAATTAATTCGCATTGCTTTTCTCCTCATAACAAAAGGCTTTTTGTCGGACAAAGGATGATAGTGATTGTAAGAGCACTTTGCCAGTTTAATTGATGACAATTTTTGTTTGTTGATAATCCCGCACCCATGACCAATGAAGACATGGATGTAGCGTGTCGACAATTAGCAAAGAATTCCTCTTAAACCGGTGCTAGGGGCCGTCTTGAACTTACTATCAGGTATGAGCAAAGCTCATTGTTGAAGGACTCATGGTGACTTCAAGATGAAGAACAACAATAAAAGCGTTGCTCCTTTGCTTGATTTTTACCATGTATTTGTAGAGACTTTGTCTCATATGCATTTACTCCACATCCTTTTATTCACCATTTACGACTGAAGTTTGTCTCTCCTCTAGTATGGAGTCCGTAAAAAGATTCCCCGTGCGAGAGATGTATGCTCTCTATTTCTTTCAGTTATGGTTTACTTGTGCGTGAGAGAATTTCTCATATGGATATACTATTCATACTTCAAATTTTTGCATTTATTTTTGTAATTTCGAAATGTAATCCAGACCACCTGTTTTAAGTGCCCACATCTCACTATTTTATAACGCCAAGTTTTCTTACATTCGACTTGATGAGTGCCTTGTGTTTGTCTATATATTGTAATCATCCACTAGCTTAAAACATTGGTGCTTTTGTCGGGCAAAGGATGACAGTGATTGTAAGAGAACTTTGCCAGTTAACTGATGTTTGTTGACAATCCCGCACCCATGACCAATTAAGACATGGTATTTTCATAGACCCAATAAGTATAAAAGTATAATATATCAACATCTTAAAAAACACAACCACGATATCAAACATATTACAGTTCAACCTTTGGAAGTCGTTACTACACAGCCAGGACAATCTCACTCAAAATTCAATAAAGCCAGAAGAATAGAAGAACTAAATTGGATTAAGAAACTGCAAACTGTTATCCTTTAGGTCTTAATGACAATATAATGGGTATTGGTAATATTTCTAAAACCAATTTTGTAAATATTTTGGATATTGTTTCTAAACCTCTACGTAACAAGCGATCTCATGGACGTAGAATTAACCGTAATAAACGTAGATTACATTCTGTCAACACCACTGTTGCAGATCTAATTAACATTTCTAAAAATAATGGTCGACATCATCTTTTAAGTAAATTATGTTCCATACCTGCCACCAAATTAAACAATATCCTTGATGAATGCGAAACTATTTCGTACCTTAGTCCTAAATACGAAACTACAAAGATAATAATTGCGTTCTGCTATTTTAAGCTTTTTCCTAAAATCGATCGTCCTGACCAACATCAAAAACATTTCCTAAAGACTTTTTTCACTTAAGACTTATTGTAAAAATTGGGTTAAACGTGAACACGTTGACAAAAAATCTTTGGATTCTTTCTTTAATGCTATTATGAAAATTGTTGATATACGAATTAAACAGTTTGAACAACATTTCCGCCATGACAACAAACATAAACCAACCGTTTCTCGCATCCAAATGAAACTTAAAGAATTTGGAAAGGAATTTGTTTTTGTCCCAGCTGATAAGGCTGCTAATAACATCATCATAGTTTGTCGTAAACATTATATAGAAGTACTCCAAAAAGAAATTACCAATTCACATACTTTTCAATTAACCCAATTAACGGAAAGTGAAATTACAAACATACATTTTCTAACAGCCACATCTTTACAGGCTAAACCTGATAGTAAAACAGTTCCAACTATGTACTGGGTTCCTAAACTCCACAAAACGCCATATGAATCTAGATTCATTTTGTCATCTAGTCACTGTTCTACAACTAAAGTTTCTATTATACTCACTAATACTTTGACTGCTATTAAAAACCTTGTTATAAATTTCTGTAACAAAGTATATGAAAACAGTGGTGTCAATCATTTTTGGAGTGTAAAAAATTCATTGGAAGTTCTCGATAAATTGAATGCTTATGATGCCCCTTTTGAATCCCTTGAAAGTTTTCTCTACCCTCTATACTAACTTACCACATAATCTGATAAAGGAAAAATTCAGACGTCTTATTCAATGGGCATTCAAAAAATCCGATTGTGAATATATATGTTCTTATTCCTTTAAAACACTTTTTTTAATACAAAACAAAAGAATTCAACTAATTGGACTTGTTTTGATATGATTTCAGGACTTGAATTTTTACTTGACAATATATTCATTCGTTTCGGTAACTGTATTTATCGCCAGGTCATAGGAATTCCTATGGGTAGCAATTGTGCACCACTTATAGCGGACCTCTTTTTGCACTGCTACGAATCTCAGTTTATGACCAACATCAGCAAAGACCAATCTAAACAGCATTTAATTGTTCGATTTGCTCGAGTATGTAATAACGTTTGCGATTTTAATGAATGGAATCTTTTCATAACTGAAAAAGTATTATATCAGGGTTTTCGTTATCACAAACTAGTTAAAACCTTTACTAAATTTTATCATCGATATAAAGACTTACTTCATAAATACAATGCAACCTGTAAACATCTAATCAAGGCTGGTATTTCACATCCCTTATTTTACGGTAATGTTATACATAAGAGTAAAAAATACTTTAACTCGCCCAACAAACTTATAAAACCTTTAAATCGTCTAATTCATAAGGGTTATAATTACGGTATTGTCGTCAAGTCATTACGTATGGCCTTCTTTGGTATTAACATTGATTTTTTTTGATAGGGTCTTTGCATTTAAACTAAACACATTCTAAATTTCTAAAATCTGTATTGCATGGACACGGGTTATGTATTCCGGTATATGCATGAATTCATTATACTAAACTCCTCACAGGAAGGGATCTTGGTGGAAGCTGTATACTAGGGGTACATAACTTACTTTGTCAGTTGGTAATGGGTCTGGAGCTGGCATGTCAGTTAACTGCTAGTAGTCTCTTGTGATTTCATGTTTATGTCCGTATATTCAGTTCTTTCAGTTCCATTTTTCACAATTGACTCAGTCCTGTTGCCAACTGAATTTTACTGTTGTTACGATTGTTTTTTTGATTTATCACATTGGCTGTAGGGGGAAGGTTTGTGCCTTAATAAAACTAGCTTAACCCCGCCGCAGCAGGTTTGCGCCTGTCCTAAATCAGGAAATTTATTAAGCCTTTGTGTGTCTTGCCTTTTTTCTAGTTAGTTTACTTTATGTCTATAGGAGTCTAGGATGATGTTTATTTCGCTGAACTTGATTACTCTTTATTCGGGGGCCGACTCCGACCTACCGTTGGGTGTGAGGTTTTCTCACCGTTCATTGAAAATCTTATGGTGGCTTTGAGTTGTTATTACTCCCCTTTGGGTCGTTGTCTCTTTGACACATTCCCCGTTTCCCTTCTTTTTTCTATGGATGTAGCGTTGCTCGACAATTAGCAAAAATTCCGCGTAAACCGGTGCTAGGGGCCGTCTTGAACTTACTATGAGGTATGAGCAAAGATCATTGTTGAAGGTGTCATGGTGACTTCAAGATGAAGAACAACAATAAAAGCGCTGTTTCTTTGCTTGATTTTTACCATGTATTTGTAGAGACTTTGTCTCATGTCAATTTACTCCATATCCTTTTATTCACCAATTACAATTTATTTTTCTTTCATTCAACAAATAAGAATTTTGATCTTTGAAAAGAAGAAAAGAATATTTTCTCTTTTCGTCAACAATGAAGTTGAAAACTAAGTAGTATATCCCTCACGCAAAGCTCTGTCCTTGGCTTAATTTGGAATTACATTTAGATCATTTTGGGTATTTGTTCACTATCAGTTTTTAACATATTTGATTTTATGGTCTTTCAATCGTTTAGATTTTATATGCACTGAAGGGACATAAGTTGTCGAAATGCGCATATGCAGAAAATAAATTCACAGTAACTTCGGTATTTGGTTATTTGTTACCACTGAGTCGATGCCTCTGCTGGTGGACTGTTAGTCCCCGAAGGTATTCACCAGCCCAAGGTAGTCAGTACTTCGGTGCTGACCCGAAGGTCGATTTTATTTAAAACCTTGCAATATCTAAATTTTGGTAAATTTTGTTGAAAACTAAGGAGTATCTCCCACACGCAAAGCTCTTTCCTTAGCTTATTTTGGCTTTAAATTTAGATCTTATTGGTTATTTGTTTTCTGTGAGTTTTTAACATCTTTGAGTTTATGGTCTTCCAAACGTTTAGATTTTATCTGCACTGAGAAGACATAAATTGTCGAAATGCGCATATGGAGAAAATAAATTCACCGTAACTTCGGTATTTAGTTATTTGAATGTGATTTATCTCTAATTTCATAAACGATGTAAGATTATTATGGAACTAATAGTATAGTAATTCAAATAATTATGATGTAATTTCCTGTCAAAAGAGTTCAAATTAAGGTGTTTTATTCATGATCAGTAAATTTCTAAAACACATTATTAGACCGTTATTTACAGTTTACAGTGCACTCACTTGTCGCATCAAACGAAGAACAGGTACATCTAGTGATGGTATAATTGTGTCCTCGTATGTCAAATTTGGGTCTATATCAGGACAATAATTCTTTATTCTTGCAAATCTTGTCTTCGGAATGCCAAGTGATTTCATGAATGCCCTTTCCTTCTCCTTAACTCTTTTACTGTCGGACTTGTATTTGTCAGCTTGAGTAAGAACACCATATAAGGTAATATCTACAGGAAAATATATCATGTTAGTATAATTTATAATTATAGTATAAATAAGATCACCATTAAGTGCGTAGTTCGACGGTTTTTGTCTGGAAACTTGCAATAATAAATTAAAAAAAAATGCTTGAAACTTTGGTGTATCTCGCTCTTGTAAAGTGCTGTCTAAATCTGTTTATGGCTTTCCAATTGGATATTTTTGGTTATTTGTGCTCCTTTGGATTTAAAAAATGTTTGATTTATTGCAATGGAAATATTTTGATTCGATCTGCATCGAAGAGATATAAGTTGTTGAATTGCCATATGCAGAAACAAAATAAACAGTGATTTCGGTATTTGATATTTAAATAATACATCCGAAAACAAGTGAAATAGCCTGATGTTATATATTAACATTTCAACCTTAGCATTTTTATCATTAGTATCATCAGATGAAACATGCTCGCTACGCACAGCCATATGTCCCCGCAGCTCAAGAAACTTAAAACCCATATCAGACTACCATTGGGCAGGGGTTCTCGTTACAATGTAGGTAATGCAGATTGCTGAAATCAAACATTTTTGGCTCCCCCTTTCAACAAAAAAATTGGGCAGGGGCGCCCTTATAATCTAGTTAATACATATTGCTGAAATGGTAAAAAAAATACGAAGCAGAATACTTTTTTTATTAAATTTTTAATTTCTTGTGTGCTTTTCATGGTAACCTAAAGCTCCACTTTCCATTACAACCCATTTCAGACCACCATTCCGAAAATATTTCGGAAGGGGTTCCCCTTTTGATTTAAGTAGCACACATTGCAGAAATCAAACATTCAAGGTCCTCCTTGTCAAAAAAAAAAATTTGGGCAGGGGTTTCCCTTATAATCAAGGGAATATAACAAAAAAAAATATCTAGCTGAACACTTTTTTCTAAAATTTCAGTTTTAAGAAAGCTCCACGATCCATTACAACCCATTTCAGATCAACATTCGAAAAAAAAGAAAAAAAAATGGGCAAGGGTTCCCTTATAATTTAAGTAATACACATTACTGAAATCACAACATGTTTATAACAGGTATGAATAATTAATATATCATGTTCATTTACTCAATATCCTTTCGTGTAATAATGAATATTTAATATCTAAATATGGCGTTACTAGCAAACAGCTTATTACTA
>MJUU01031405.1:76142-116169 GCA_002080025.1 Modiolus philippinarum | reverse complement strand
AAAAAAACGTGATGCTCTCTTTTTGTTATTAAATAATACCAGTCATGAGATTTTATGCTTAATATCCTGCTTTAAAAAAAGAAGAAAAGAAAAAAAAGAAGAAGGTAGTCAACTTACATGTTGCATGTTTATTATCCAAAATATGCAGTCAAATATTGCTCAAATAAATTGCACGATCTAGTACATATGGTGACTATCAATGCTGGAAAATGTAAAGGAAATCTGAGTAGTGGTTTCTGAGGAGTTGTGTGAACAAGATCTATCATTGTTTAATATATTATTAAATTTTTAAAGTTCCATTACCCCTACAATATTAAACGAATCAAAACAGCAATACGATATGATCTAGTACATTTGTCGACTAACAATTCTGTAAAATCAGATAGAATTCGGAATAGCGGTTTCTGGGGAATTGTGTCCACAACATTTGCCATTGTATAAAGTAAGTGAGAACCGAACCGTCAGTCAAAGAACGAACAATCCACGGACAAAGGCAACACACGAAACACTAAGAAACAAGGACACCACTTGAGTACGGGACAAAAAAAAGAAAGAAAAATGAAGACACACATAACAATGTGTAACAATGTGGAAAAAAAAACAAAGTCCAATAACCCCTACATAATTTGACGAACTAAAATGGGGATGCGATATGATTTATTACATATTCTGTAAAATAAGAATGATTTCAGACTAGCAGTTTCGGAGGAGTTGCGTCCACAGGATTTGCCATTGTATTACAATATGAAAAAAAACGAATTCCCATAATAAAATTATGAAAAATCAAAATGGCGATGCGATATGATCTTGCACTAATGGTGACTAACATTCCTGTAAAATTAGCAAAATGGCGATGCGATATGATCTAGGTTTGAAATGTTCAACACGGTGGGTATCTTATAAGAAGCAGGAGATGCATTCTCTGTCGGTGCACCTGATCTCAACCTTGGTTTTTATTGGGTCCATGTGGCTCATCGTTGTGTGTATGTGTGTGATTATTTTTCTTTTCTAAGCCGTACTCATGTTGCGTCTCTGTTTCTTTCTTGTTTCCGATGTTGCCACTGTCCTTGGATTATTCGTTTTGGATTGACGGTTCAGTTCTCACCCACTTTACTACTCTAGTACTAATGCTGACTAATAATCTTGTTTAATTTGAATGAATTCTGACCAGCGGTTTCTGAGAATTGCGTCCACAATAGTGTGACATACGTACAGACTGACGGGCGAAAATACGGACGGACAGACGGACGCAGACCATTACTAGGTCCCACCGTAGTGACTAATAATCCTGTAAAATTTGCATGAATTCCAACCAGCTGTTTCTGAGGATTTGCGTCCACAAAATTTGCCATTGTATAACAATGTGGAAATAATCAAAGTCCAATAACTTCCACTAAATTTCACGAATCGAAATCGCGATCTAGTACTAATAGTGACTATCAATCCTGTAAAATTTGAATGATTTGTAACCATCGGTTTCTGAGGAGTTGCATCCAAACGATTTGCCATTGTAAAACAATGTTGAAATAACCAGAGTCCCGGTTGTCCCACAAAATTTTAGGAATCAAATTGACGTTGCGATATGATCCAGTACTAATGGTGACTAACTATCTTGTAGAATTCAAATGAATTCAGACTAGCGGTTTCTGAGGAGTTGCGTCCACAAGATTTGCCATTGTATAACGATGTGGAAAAAAAAAACAAAGTTCCATAACTCCCACAAAATTGGCAAAATCAAAATGGCGATGCGATATAATCTTGTACTAATGGCGAATAACAATCCTATAAAATTTGAATCAATTCCAACCAGCGGTTTCTGAGGATTTGAGTCCACCAGATAACAATGTAAAAATAATAATCAAATTCTCACAACTTCCACAAAATTTGACGAGGCAAAATGGCGATGCGATATGATCTAGTATTAATGCTGACTAATAATCTAATTAATTTGAATGAATTCCGATCAGCGGTTTCTGTGGATTGCGTCAACAAAAGTGTTACATATGGACGTACGGACGGCGGACGTACAGACGGACGCAGACTACCGTGGTGACTAACAATCCTGTATAATTTTGCATCAATTCCAACCAGGTTTTTCTGAGGAGTGGCTCCTACAAGATTTGCCATTGTACGACAATGTGGAAAAACAAAGACCCATAACTCCCACAAAATTTGAAAAATCAAAATGGCAATGCGATATGATCTTGTATTAATGGTGACTAAAAATCTTTTAAATTTGAATGAATTCCAACCTGCGGTTTCTGAGGATTTGCATCCACAAGATTTGCCATTGTATAACAATGTGGAAATAATCAAAGTCTCATAACTTCCACAAAATTTGACGAGTCAATATGGCGATGCGATATGATCTAGTACTAATGCTGACTTATGATCCTGTATATTTTGAATGAATTCCGACCAGCGGTTTCTGAGGATTGAATCTTCAAATGTATGACATACGGACGGACGGACGGACGGACGGAGGACGGATGGACGGTGGACACACGGACGGACAGACGGACGCAGACCATTACTAGGTCATCCGTGGTGACTAACACTCATGTAAAATTTACAAAGTCCCTCAACTCCAACAAAATTTGAAAAAACAAAATGTCGATGCGATTTGATTTTGTACTAATAGTGACTAACAATCCTGTAAAATTTGAATGAATTCCAACCAGTTGTTTTTGAGGAGTTTCATCCACAAAATTTGGCTTTGTATAACAATGTGAAAATAATTAAAGTCCCATAATTCCCATAAAAATTTGGCGAATCAAAATAGGGATGCGATATGATCTAGTACTTATTTTGACCAAAATTTGAAGGAATTCCGACCGGCGGTTTCTGAGGAATTGCGGCCACAAAAGTGTGACATACGGACGGACAGGCAGACAGACGAACGCAGACTATTACTAAGTCCAACCGTCGCGATGCGGCAGGGACAATGATATATACCGAAAGTGATCAAAAGTGTTGTTTATTTGAGACTGAAGTTTGTCTCTCCTGCAATACTGAGCCCGTATGAAGATTCTCTGTGCGAGAGATGTATGCTCTATATATTTCTGTATTTGTTCTTTAGAGAATTTCTCATACGGATACACCATCCTAAAATCAAATTTCGTTTTTTTTATTATTGTAATGTCCAAATGCTATTCCGACCACCCGTTTATAATGTCCTTATCTCAAGATTTGATTATGCAAATTTCTATACGATTGACTCGATTTGTGCCCTTTGGTTTTTTATATGCTGAGATTTTCATCTGTTATTTGTTTTTTTTTTGGTTTTTTTTGGGGGGGGGAATCAGATGACCTTTGCCTGTTATTTAATATTTGCTGACGACGTCGCATCTATGATCAAATCAAAGAAACATGGATATAGCGTTGTTCGATATCTAGCAATGAATTCCACTCAAACCAATGCTAGGGGCCGTCATGAACTTGTTTTGAATGCCCATTTACTCCATATCCCTTCACTGTTTGTCTGAGTGTGGATCTGTAATACCGAGACTCCTTCATTAAAACTGAGGTCATAAACTGCATAAACATCAAATTATTTTGACAATAGTACCATTCCTTTTAATAACTTTTTCATTAAGTTTATGTTAAACCACAGTTGCAGTTTTCACTACAGAAGTTTTACGGTCGTCACCATAATTTGACAGATAATTACAATGTGTCTATTTTGCAAATAAAAATAGACATTTTTGGGTAGCTATAGATTTACTACCGAATTGACAAACACCGACTATGACAAAACAAGACTTTACTTTGGCGATGCGACTGGTGCCACACATAGAAATGGCACAAGAAAGTCACAAAATTTCGAGAAATATAGTATCTCGTCGATACACCAGGGTTCTCGCTCAAAAACCCATCATCTCGATCGAGGTACATTTGTATACGGTATCTCGACAAGATAGTAAGTTTCTCGTTCGAGATACTAAGTTTCTCGCAAAAAACCTTCATTTCCGATCGAGATTGAGATTAATATTAAATGTAAGATTTCCTTTATCGATCGTTATGCAGAAATTTGGTCGAGATTCACAGTTTCTCCCTTAAAACTCTGAATCTCGAAGTTTGGATGAAATCTGATATTATATTTTAAAAACAGGACATTAGTCTCGGCCATGATTGACAAGCGATTGTATTTTGTCAATATTTACCGAATAAAGTTTAAAATAAGGGAATTATTTATACGTCCTGCATATTTATTTAGTCCAATCAATTTGGTCCATATTTACCAATTAAAGTTTAAAATGAGGGAATGTATATACATGCATGTACCCGGCACAATAGATTTAGTAAATATTTACCAAATAAAGTTTGAAATAAGGGTATCTATATACCCGTCATATTTAATTTACCAAATAAATTTAAAATAAGGGAATTTATATACCCGGCGCATGAAATTTTGTCCAAATTGACCAAATAGAGTTAAAATAAGGGAATTGATATACCCTGCATATTTAATTTACTCCATACTTACTCAATAAAGTTTAAATAAGGGAATATATATACCCGGAAAATGAAATTCAGTCCAAATTTACAAAATGAACTTTAAAATAAAGGAATTCATATACCCGCACATTAATTTTGTCCATATTGACCAACTAAAGTTAATAATTTAGGAATTTATATACCTGGCACATTAAATTTAGTTTATATTGATCAAGTAAAGGTAAAAATAAAGAATTTATACCTGGCAGATTTAATTTAGTCCATATCATAATTTATTTATTTCATAAATAAAGTTTAAAATGAGGGAATTTATATAAAAGACACATTTGATATAGCTGATAATTACCAACTAAAGTATAAAATAAGGAAAGTTGTATTCCCGGCACATTTAATCTAGTCGATTTTTACCAAAAAAGTTTAAAATAAGGGAATTTATATACACGCATATTTAATTTTGACCATATTTATCAAATAAAGTTGAAAATAAATTTGACAATAATTTTACCTTTCATTAAAAAAAAAATTTACTTGATCGATTGGACAGGTCAAACGTAGTTTCCACTTGTTAGGGGATCAAGGCAATTGGACAACTGTTCATTTCGGATACTTGGTGTTATATAGTTAGGAGATCTACTGATAGTGGAAAAAACCATTAAAAGGTGAGTAAAGCAGTCACAGAAACTGTTGGTAGTAACAAGTTTTAAGTAAGAAAATACAGCAAAAAAACAACGACAGTGGAATATCGAAGGAACAAGGGAAGCGATTATCACAAAAATCGAAGTTCAAAGACATGGCCAAAACGGCAACGGCGAAAAACAAATACAAAACAAGGACGTGAGACAGCTACAATGCACGGAAATAAAAAGATAACATTTAGAACAAGGCACTCATAGTGTGAACTCCCATGAAAACCGGGAGTAACGTCAGGTGCTCCGGAAAGGTAAGCTGACTAACAGTAACGAATTGACTAACAGTAGACAATTGACAGAGTAAGACAGTCATACAAATTATAATCGGACTGGTAAGTAGATCATGTTTACCCTTCCGGAGCACCTTACGATACCTTCAGTGTTTGCAGGGGATCAAAGTTCTAGTGCTTTAGTTTTGTGGCGTTGTAAATAATTTTGTTTATTTGTTTTGTCTGTCATTCTGAATCAATTGGTGTTGGATATGAATTACTGCGTATTCCGATTTTTGATTGTTGAATTTTCCCTATTCATTTGCCTCGGTATTCGTTTGCCGATATATCACAAAATATTATTAACAGTTAGTTAGGTAGTTGCAGAATACTTGACGGTAATTTAAAATAATGAAAAGCTTGACAGTGAGTGTTTACTTTCATTCATTTCATTTCAGATTAACCTGCCCTTTTCGTTTAACTTAAAAACATACCCCTTTCTCTAGTTGTGACATCAGAAACAGCTTCTAATAAAGATTCTTCCAGGTTTACATCTGGATTGGCTGAACATACTACAATAATTCTGTTCACTCTGTGGTAGTCCGGTCGATTAGGTACCAACGAAAATTCAAATAATCTAGACATTGGAGTAGGTGGTAAATGTACATTATTAGGAAAAATTCCAAAATATTTCCCTCCAAAATATTTTTGTCGTAAGGCATTTACTCCATACATCTTCCCAAATTCAACAACTTTCGACAGTTCTTCATCTTCTTCTAGTTTTCCACAAAATACAATGTTAAGAAGTTCCTTATTTAAGGCAGATTGAACATCTTCTAAACCAGTCATATCCAGAAATGTTGGCATGAGATAATCGTCTTTGTCTTTGTAATAGTCTTTCTTCGTGAAGCTAAATGAATAAAAAAATCTATGATATTAGACAGACAAGATTACACTGTTTTAATTGGAGGTAAAATCAAAGGTAAGCATATACGTATATACAATCACACTTGTTATAACGAGGCCAAAACAATAATACAAAAACATTATGTATTTTGATTATTCTTTTTGTTTTGCCTTGCTCTTTGCTACGTTTTTGCTGGCTACGTTTTGACTTCGTCATTTTGGGTGTATTTGGAGAGTGTGTTTTGCTTACTTAATGCATTTATTTGTTATCTAGCATGATTTTGAGAATGTTTTTACGGTTAATTGGTTGTAGTTTTATGTTTTTGTTCTGATTGCTCTTTAAAAATTACATATCTAATATTATATTTCCTTGGTATCTCCGGCGTGAAGTGTGTTTTTTTTTTGTCTAGCATGTATTTGGAAATATAATATCAGCTTCGCTTTGGTGTGGCATGGTATTGGTTTTAAATTTTGTATTCTTTGTTAAAATGCACTATTTAATATTAAATTGGTATATTTATCATTCAAATGCAATATTATTTATTCAAATGGTATGTTTTTTTAATTAAATGCATTTTTTTCAATTGGTATATTTTTTCCTTAAATGCAATATTTGATATTCAAATAACTAAATACCGAAGTTACTGTGAATTTAATTTCTGCATATGCGCATTTCGACAACTTATGTCTCCTCAGTGCAGATAAAATCTAAACGTTTGGAAGACCATAACTCAAAGATATGTAAAAACTGATAGAGATCAAATAACCAATATGATCTAAATGTAAAGCCAAAATCAGCTAAGGACAGAGCTTGCATGAGGGAGATACTTCTAAGTTTTCAACAAAATTTACAAAAATTTAGATATTGTAAGGTTCAAATAGAATCGGTTTTCGGGTCAGGACCGAAGTACTGACTACTGGGCTGGTGAATACCCTCGGGGACTAAAAGTCCACCAGCAGTGGCATCGACCCAGTGGTAACAAATAATATTATTTGTCATTTAAAAGAAATATTTTTTATTCGCTTGGTATATTTTTTATTTAAGGTAGTAGTCCCCGGATAGGAGGAGATAACTCCTTTTTCTGAACAAATTACTTGTTTTGATTGGTATGAATAAAACGAAAGATTTAGAATATAAATCATAAATAGAAATGAAATATTCATGTTATCATGAAACTGCACTTCTTTCCTTAAATTATTTAGTATTTTACGAAAGGATATGGAGTAACTGCACATGAGACCATAACACATATGTTAACTCCAACTGTAATTTTAATGAGCTGTATGGCCATTTCGGAAATCTATTCCTCATCAGCAGCACTAGAACCCAAACAAAGGAAATCCATAATTTAAAAAAAAAATGTTTAAGATGCATAAACCCAAACGNAATCCGAATAATCAGTAATATCAAATATAGCTAAGGACAAAACTACGATGGAGGGAGTTAATCCTTCGGTTTTAGAATTTTACATAAATTAAGATAATAGTAATTGAAAAAAGTGTACACATGAGATATCATCTCATGTACAAGTACACCATATCTAAGAAAAATAAAGAGCATACATCTCTACCACGGGGAATTGATTTACCAACTCCACACTGCAATAAAAGACAAACTCCTGTATTAAATATTTTACGAAAGGATATGGAGTAACTGCACATGAGACCATAACACATATGTTAACTCCAACTGTAATTTTAATGAGCTGTATGGCCATTTCGGAAATCTATTCCTCATCAGCAGCACTAGAACCCAAACAAAGGAAATCCATAATTTAAAAAAAAATGTTTAAGATGCATAAACCCAAACGCAATCCGAATAATCAGTAATATCAAATATAGCTAAAGACAAAACTACGATGGAGGAGGTTAATCCTTCGGTTTTAGAATTTTACATAAATTAAGATAATAGTAATTGAAAAAAGTGTACACATGAGATATCATCTCATGTACAAGTACACCATATCTAAGAAAAATAAAGAGCATACATCTCTACCACGGGGAATTGATTTACCAACTCCACACTGCAATAAAAGACAAACTCCTGTATTAAATATTTTACGAAAGGATATGGAGTAACTGCACATGAGACCATAACACATATGTTAACTCCAACTGTAATTTTAATGAGCTGTATGGCCATTTTGGAAATCTATTCCTCATCAGCGGTTTTAGAATTTTACATAAATTAAGATAATAGTAATTGAAAAAAGTGTAAACATGAGATATCATCTCATGTACAAGTACACCATATCCAAGAAAAATAAAGAGCATACATCTCTACCACGGGGAATTGATTTACCAACTCCACACTGCAATAAAAGACAAACTCCTGTATTAAATATTTTACGAAAGGATATGGACTAACTGCACATGAGACCATAACACATATGTTAACTCCAACTGCTATTTTAATGAGCTGTATGGCCATTTCGGAAATCTATTCCTCATCAGCAGCACTAGAACCCAAACAAAGGAAATCCATAATTTTAAAAAAAATGTTTAAGATGCATAAACCCAAACGCAATCCGAATAATCAGTAATATCAAATATAGCTAAAGACAAAACTACGATGGAGGGAGTTAATCCTTCGGTTTTAGAATTTTACATAAATTAAGATAATAGTAATTGAAAAAAGTGTACACATGAGATATCATCTCATGTACAAGTACACCATATCTAAGAAAAATAAAGAGCATACATCTCTACCACGGGGAATTGATTTACCAACTCCACACTGCAATAAAAGACAAACTCCTGTATTAAATATTTTAGTGTCTACATTAAAGTATCTTGGTTTTCAATGTCATCTTGAAAATCTTTATTAGAATAAATGAAAGTCATATTTTTTAGAGGGAGGTAATTCCTTCTGCTTGATGTCCAGAATTAAAGAATATTAAGACTTTTAAGGCAATTTTCCTTACATTGTGAAAGAACAGTACGGTGCATTTATAAAATTTTGATATAAGTCATGAAAATTACCTCGTTGTCCTTGCAGACAAAGCTTCTAATAACATACTATTCGTGTGGAAGAACACTAATTCGACTGCCTAATGAAGGAGATGGACATCGACAGTTCATCTAGAAACGCTATTTATACCCTTACTACAATATAGAGAGAAGAGATTGTTAAAAAGTACACTTCAGTTTTAACACCCTTTTGCATCAGAGCCGATGATGAAAACAATCAACTCCCTTACATCTATTGCGTACCAAAACTTCATGAGAATCCATACAAACAGAGATTCATAGCGGGTTCGTATTGATGGCACCAATGAGACTTTTTCACAGCTCCTCACTACTTTGCTGACCGCAGTCAAAGATGGTCTGAAAAAATTACTGTGATTCAACCTATTCTACGAGCTTTGTGAATCAATTCGGGATTCTTAAAAATCGTAAGATCTCCTTGAACAGTTATTCTCAACCAGTCTTACTCATTGTCAAAACTTTTGACTTTTCTACTCTTTATACAACCCTGCCACACATTAAACTGAAAACAGTAATTGCAGGTTTTATACATCAATGTTTCTGTTCTAAAAAATTGAGAACGCACATACACCTTTTTAGTAGTAGGGAAAGACAAAACATATTTTGTTAAGAATAACACTGATTCAAAAAGAAGTACACTGATTGACGTAGTCAAAATGTTAGAATTTTTTATCGAAAATATTTTTGTGGAATTCGGAGGTCGCATTTTCCAACAGATAATAGGGATTTCTATGGGAACTAACTATGCGCCACTCCTAGCTGACCTTTTCCATTACTGGTATGAGGCCAAGTTTTTACAAGGGCTAAAACAAAGAAAACAAAAAACATTTAGCCCAGTCCTTTAATTTCAGCTTGCACTATACAGACGATATACTTTCTTTATATAATCCAAATTTAAGGAATATTTACATCAGATCTATCCCAATAAGATTGAAATTTAAGAAACAACTGATACACCTACTTCAGCATCGTACCTAGATCTTTTGTTGTATATTTACGAAGATGGACGTGCTTACTCTTTCGGAGCACCTGATGTCACTCTCAGTTTCATGAGAGTTCACACTGTAAGTGCTTTGGTTTTGAATGTTTTGTTTTTGTTTATGTGCTTTGTAGCTGTCCAACGTCATTGTTTTCTGTTTTCTCGTTTTTAGCATGTCTCTGTACTTCGATTTTTATAAATACAACTCCTTTGTTACTTAGGTATTCCACTGCCGTTGTTTCATGTGTTTGGAGGACCTATAATTTCCCAGTTTTTTTGCTAAAAATTGTATGTTATGATTTTCATTTAGAAGAAATTGAATGAAGTTTTTTTCAGTAATGTTCTGTTAACAAATGTTCTTTTTTAATGCAAATCAGCACCTAATGCTTGCTTATAGTCTTTTTATGCCAATAATTATACATCTACAGTACGGTAGTATACGCTTCATTATGATTACTGAACAAAATTTAAGACTCCTAAGATAGGGGTGGTTCTGTAAACTATAAATCAAATATCTTACGGTGAAAATTGCAAAACAATTTTTAAAAAATAGTAAGTACCTAATTGCTTCATACTGCAAATTTGAAGAAAATTGATTGTGTGGAAAATTATTGGGATACCCCGGGTTTACTACTTTAGATGCGATATTTGATATTCAAATTATTTGTCATTTAAAGGCAATATTTTTTATTAACTTGGTATATTTTTCCATTTAAATGCAACATTTGTTATTAAAATGATTTAATTTGTCATATAACTAAATACCGAAGTTACTGTGAATTTAATTTCTGCATATGCGCATTTCGACAACTTATGTCTCTTCAGTGCAGATAAAATCTAAACGTTTGGAAGACCATTAACTCAAAGATGTGTAAAAACTGATAGAGAACAAATAGTTTAAATTCAACCGTTATGTTTCTTCATTTAAATGTTTTTTTTATTTCATTTGCATAATTTGTCACTTCATTTTTTATTTAAATTCAATATTTTTTATTCAATTGGTATAATTTTTTTAATTCAAGTACATTTTTTTTCATTTAAATGCTATAATTGCATTATCGAAATTTTTTTAACGTCACGAGTCAAATGTCCATGTAGTATTTCATCTGCATCCTTGACGAGAACGTAATTATCAAAATAAGATATTTGAAAGGTGGATGGAGTGACTGTGACAGCGAGGTGTGATTGTCACCTGAAATTGGAAAGACAATGGCAGGGAATTTTACCACCTTTACTACCCAATACTTGCAACAAACCTGTTCTTATCGAAAGCATATATGCATTTATACTTAATGACCGAATTCACTGCCAATGGGACGGGTGCCACGCGTGGAGCATATCATTCTTACCCTTCCGGAGTACCTGATGATACCTCAAGTTTTTGTAGGGGGTTCATACTGCTGTGTTTTGGTTTTGTGGCGTTCTTGTTCATTTTAGTTTATTTGTTTTGTCTGTCATGCTGTCTCAATTCATGCTGGATATGAATTGCCAAGTGTTTTGATTTTCGATTTTCGAATTTCTCCTTTACCCCTTTACTGAGCTGTCAAGTGCGGCCTCCGCCAGTTGAAGGATAAGCCAGAATTCAAATGCCCTCGGTAGGTAAAGTAGTTATAATATTGAGAAAAGAACCATTATACTGTTTTGTGTTCGAAAAATCAAATATCGGACTTTCGGTATAAATGCACATATACACTCGATAAGAACATGCTTGTTGCCAGTATTGGAGTAGTAAAGAAGGTAAAATTCCTGCCCGTATCCTTCCCATTTCCAGTGGAAATCACAATTCGCTGTCACAGTCACCAAGCCCATCTTTCAAATATTTTAGGTTAATCTACACGTTCTCGCCCAGAATACAGCTGAAATATTGAAATATGGAAATTTGAGCCTGTGACGTAAAAATATAATTTACTAAATTGAAATTATTGCATTCAAATGATAACAATATTTTAGTTGAATGAAAATTTGTAGCAAATGAATAAAAACTATTGAATTTAAATGAAAATATTAAAATTGAATAAAAAAATATTGCATTTGAATGACAAATTGTATCAATTGAATAAAAATATTGCATTAAAATAAGATACAATCATGTATATAACAGTTGAATTAAAATTACTGCATTTTAATGACAAATTATATCATTATAATAACAAATATTGCTTTAAAAAAATGAAAAAATATACCAATTGAATACAAAATACTGCATCAAAATGACAAATTATATCATTTAAATTATAGATATTGGATTTAAATGAAGAAATATATACATTTTATACCAATTGAATAACAACATATTGCATTTAAATGAAAATATATACCATTTTAATATGTAATATATCACTGAACAAATGTCAATTGAACATATAATATTGCATTGAGATGGAAAATATTTAATTTTTGGAACCAATACAATCCATATTTAGCCCTTTTAACTATGTAAACGCACAATAAACCCCATCGTCCCATGTCAAGTGTTTGAGGTCCATGTCCTTCCCAACAAACCCTTGACCGATTTGACTTCTATTTTCAGGCTGCTTCTCTACACAAGAACCAATTATATGAGCAATTGAGATTGGGACAGATGTCATTAATACTTCATGGACTTCTTTTCTTGATTAAATGCAACCAGATGAATAAATGAAAATCTTAACCAATTTTGATTTAATTTATTGGTCCATCAATTTGGTTTTGGTGTGTAAAGAAACAGTCCGCGAAATTAAAGGATTTGAGGGGAAGGACATGGACATCAAAATTACGAAGATGAATTCAAACAAAAGTAACAAGTAAAATTCAATCATTATATGTGAAATAAAATATATTAAAAAGATGAAAAGTTAAATGTTCGGTCTGACGGTGAAATGCAACGAAACAAATTACACCTATTCCCCTATACCCCTAGTTTCTCATCCCCGTCCCTGTTTTTCCTACCATTAAAATATTTTGCTTTTTTTTGCTTTCTTTTTTTGATTTTCTTCACCAGTTTCTGCATTTGCCACTAGAATTCACATTTCTTCCCTTTACTTTATAAAAAGATTTGATGAGATTCTAGAATTCCTGTTTATTTTCGGATAAATATCTAATAACTTTGTCCGTTATCATGTTTTATTTAGCTTATGCCTTGACTTCTTCATTTTAACTTGTCAACAGTGTACTTTTGACAATGTTTTTCGCCTGCTTCGGTTGAAATTTATAATCTGAAGTTTAACAGCAGCTGTTCTTTGTGTTTCAACCCTTTTATATGACAGGAAAAGTATACTAGTTCAAGGAGAACAACTGTTTCCCGTAACAGTTTGAAAGAGGAAAATACAAAAATTGCGGTTTTAATTAAAGAATAAAAATAGAATTTTCCTCGAAATCTTGACAAGTTTTTATTCATTCAAAGGTCACACTGAGCTTCTATTCCCTTTATTTTGTCAAAATTTTAAGTTGTTTTCACATCACACTAAATCTGAGCAACACCTAACATCGTTGGAACAAACTTCTCAAAATATAATCATGAAGTGCTAGCGAATTTATTAGTTTCTGCATGTGAACATTTCAATAACATATGTTTCGTCAAATCAAGACATTTGAAAATCCGTAAACCAAAATATGTGTAAAAGCTGATGAAGTAGAGCTAATACCTATTAGCATCTAAACGAAAAGCCAAAAATCAGCCAAAGACAGATCTGTGCACGAGGGAAATACACCTTAGTTTTAAACAAATCGTCTAAAACTTGGATACTGCAAGTTTCGAAATGAAATCGGTTTTCGGGCTACATGAATAAAATGTAGTTCCCGCTGAAGCTAATAATTTTACGATATATATGGCAAATCAAAAAGCGAAAAAGGACACAATGTTATTACACTATGGCGACTTCAAGATGAAGATCAACAATAAGGCGTTGTTCCATTCGGTAGATCTTGCTATGTTTTTGTAGGGATTTTTTTTCCAATATACATGTACTCCATTGTAGGAATGAAAGTACTTTCTGAGAAATTTATCGATGTGTTAACACAGCCAACTCGCTCACAAACTGAGTAAAGTCAAAACGCCGCGTTCACGCATCCATAAACTCCTCCAAAATAACTTTTATTTCCTATAATTCCAATCCTTTAAACTTAAAACTATGTTATCATATGTTTAGTCGTGAATACAGACGTTTTGAATATGTGATACAGTGCACGAAGTTCACTCCGTAATTCACACTATGACGTCATACCCTTTATCGCATACCCTTTATCGCATGGCTTACCCTTTATTGCATGGCAAGCCTTGTATCATACTTTCTCCTCAAAAATTGTTATTCTTTTGTGAAGATCAGCTAAAAAATCTAGCAAACCTTTTTTTTTCTTTACATGTTAGATTTTATTCCAGTCACCTCCAGTCCTTTCTGTCCATTTTGAAATTTTCTTCTTCACGAATATATGCATTTTCTCTTACCTAGTTTTGGGGGATTAAGTAGTCCTCTGATTAAATATATGAGAAACTGTATAATACATTGCAAAATCCGTATCACATGCCGTATCATCCCTCGGGCCAGAGGCCCTCGGGCTGATATTGGTAACTCGGGATGATACGAAATGTGATACGGAATTTGCTATGTACTATTCCCTATTTATCACTGAATTTGACATCACCATCGGATGTATTAATAGACAAGAAGTCTTTATCCAGAAAAAAACTCCTTCGTTGTTCCTGACGTAGACCAATGAAATTTGACGTTACAATAGCAATTGGAATTATATTCCTTTATTTAGGCATACATGTCAATTTTCGTTCAATGACAGAGTGAAAACCATAACTATTATATGCGGAGGAAAAAAAAGTACCTTTTAAGTCTTCTTGTAACCTGCTTGTGTCTTTTTCCGAACTCACCATATTTAGCATATTCTGACCAATTATCATTACTAAAAGCCGCAAACACTGTATTCAAAAATGAAGATTTTCCAGCACCTGGAGGTCCAATAACTGCAATAGTCAATGGCTGTTTTCCTGAAGCAATTTTTCCAACCTTCCCTTTACAATTCCATAAAAGTTCCTGCTTTCTATCAAAGTTTTTATCCTTCCTTGGATCTCTGGCAACATACACTGGGCTGTCGTCTGAGTCACTATCAGTATAATTTGGCGACCACCTATCGCCCATTATCTGTAATAGATGTATAATGATAGGGATGAAACGATCTTTATTCTGTCTTATTTTCCATCTCCATGCAGTCTCTTAATAAGCGCTCATTCTCTCTCCCGTCTTTCGCTTATTTACGTCAGGCTCATCAGGCTCATATGTTTAGTTTCTCTTCCCGAACAGATACGAGACACACAACGGGAAACGACTGAAATAAGGTCAGCTTTTAAATGCATATATGCATGATATGTAAGGTAATAACTCCCCCCAACAAAGGACATGAACCTATAACTTCTTACCATCCTCTAAACTAATCTAAAACTAGATTCGCTTTTACCCTGTCAATTCCACTTTATTCTGGTTGCATTAGATACTCAATATGCTATTGCTCCTAAATCATAAAATATTGGACGTGTGAATAATGTACAGTAAACATGGTAGAAAAACACACTTGTTTAAAAGACTTCACATCGAAAAATGTAGCAACAATCATATCAATAAAATTCTTAACATTCAGTTTGAGTATGTCAATTTTGACAAGTACTTTAAATATGATATTTCATTATTTTTAGTTGTACATTGAGTTATATAGATTTATTGTATTTTTTATATTTTTCTACGACATAGGTTTCGTGGTAAGGATAAGAATTTTAACTAATCAAGAGCCCGAGAAGGGCATCATAATAAAACAAGATACAGTATAATTGATTAGACATGAATTGCAACAAACAAATATAGAACACTATTACCAAGTGATGGGCAGGACCAAAGCCTGACACATTATGCTGGTGACTCATTCGGTCTCCATTTGTTTCTTATTTCAAAACATTCTATAATAAAATCACCAAGATGTATCAGAGCTGGCAAGTGTTCATTTGTGAACAGACAAAAACTTTATTCCCCTGTTAGATTTTTAAATATGTGCAAAAACGATTTATTTTATCAAATAGTAATAATAGCTGTTTGATACATAATGGAAAGCTAACAAAAATACCTTTCATCTTCATTTAAAGTATTTGATAAACAGTAGCGACATAATCTTTAGGATCTCTCAATGCAAGTTTTGCTATATCTATCCTATTCTATTCTTAAATCATGAGCACCGACTCTCATTTTACATTTAGCTCTTCTAATATGAAAATCGTTTATTGATAAATAGGGCTCATATGCAAAATCCTTAATTAAAGGTTAAAGTAATTGTCTAATTTACTGTTGTCGTGTGATAGAATTTCTGTTCTCTTATTTATCCAGAACAATTTCAAACTTTCACAAAGTTTAAATTTTACAAGCTTGACCAATTTTTTCAATATGAAAAAGAAAAGAAATGGGGCAAATGTCAAGGAGCCAACATCCCATATCCAGGTTAAAACGACCCAAAACAAAGCATCTAGGGGTCACCGTACGGTCTTCAACACAGTGAGGAACCTCACACCATGTAGCAAGCCCAAAAGGCTAAAAAAATGGATAAATCAATGGAAACAAACCACATCCAATAACCCAAATATCAAGAAACTAAAATTTTATAAGAAGACATGGACAAGCCAATCACCAACAAATTCCTGACTTGGGACAGGCGCAAAAAAAAAAACTCGTTTTCTTGGATCCAAACCCTCCCCTTTGTGTGGTGAATGGCTAAAAAATAAATACACAAAAAGACTCACAGTAAAAATCAAACTAGAAAAAGGTCCAACTTATCAAGACGAGTACCCTTACAATGAAGTACAAAAAATTTGCATTTAGACTGAATATGTTAAGTGTTTCAAGGTTATGTCGAATAGATAAATACCGGAAATTGCTTACAACTTATTACAAACATATACATTATACAATAACCCATCTTCTGTTTTGTATTATTTGTATAAAAAGTTTTCCTCTTAGATTTACATTTTAATTTTTCATTTCACTAACATGGATTACTACGGAAGCATGTGATTTTTTTTCTTTCTCGTGGCCACGACATACTAAGTCGTGGCCACGAAATAGCTATGTCGTGGCCACGAGATACTAACTCGTTCCCACGACATACTAACTCGTGGCCACGAGATACTAAGTCATGGCCACGATATACTATCTCGTTCCCACGACATACTAAGTCGTGGCACCGAGATAGCTATCTCGTTCCCACAAAATACTATCTCATTCCCATGACTTACTAAGTCGTGGCCTCGAAATAGCTATATCGTTTCCACGAGATACTTTCTCGTGGCCACGGCATACTAACTCCTGGCCACGATATACTAAGTCGTGTCCACGAGAGAGCAATGTCGTGGCCACGAGATAGCTATGTCGTGGCCACGAAATACTATCTCGTTCCCACGACTTAGTATGTCGTGGGAACGAGATAGTATCTCGTGGCCACGACATAGCTATCTCGTGGCCATGACTTAGTATCTCGTGGCCACGAGTTAGTATGTCTTGGAAACGAGATAATATCTCGTGGGAACGAGATAATATCTCGTGGGAACGAGATAGTATTTCGTGGAAACTAGATAACTATCTCGAGGCCACGACATAGCTATCTCGTGGCCACGAGAAAGTACCTCGTCGGAAGGAATTAATATCTCGTGGCCACGACTTAGTATGTCGTGGCCACGACATAGAAAAAAAATCACATGTCCCCTCCATGCTTCCGTAGATTACAGAAGTACAATATATCAGTTTTTGCGACAGTCAATGCACATTTGGTATCCCTCTTGGAAAAATGTCAGCTTTACATTGTTTATTAGTAAATATTGTCCAAAGACAATATTCACCTATAAAATAATGTGATGAATATACATTATTTAGAAACTGAACAATTTATCATAAACAAATCAAATAGTGGAGATTATTGTGAAGATAATGTGGTTAAAATTAAATGAAGTGTGAAAAATAAATCATGTTATTTACACAAATACACATATTAACAAAATAGCTAAAGTAGGTCATTGACTGCATATCAAGATTCAATCATGTCAATCATTCTATTAGAACTTTTATGAAATTTAATGAACCGTTTTACTCCGAGATGGTGCCAATTAAGTACACCCCGTGGACCACAAACACTTTTCCAGATTTCTTGTTCTTTAATTTTCTGTACTTGTATGATTGAAAATCATACGACTCTTTTCAAAATGCAAAATCTGGCACTGCTGGAATGTGTAATTAAATGTGTAATTAAATAAAATTTACTCACACTTCAATGTACTGCACTGTTTTTAAAAATGAAAGTAGATTGATTTCCGGCTACCAAGAATATATGAAGGGAAATAACTGCTCTTTTTCAACTTGAAACTATTTATTTCACTATAGATATAATATGTTAAAATCCGGAAAAAAACATATGTACATATAAGACTTAGTATATGGCGGTGGGAGTGGGATATCGCAAATTACTAGTTATTGAATGGAGATATAACAATTTTTACAAAATCTTGCCAAGCCAATCAGTAGGCTTTGTACTGATACAGATTATTTGATCTTTTTATAAGAATAAGAATAAGAACAAGATTTTTTATTATACTAATAAAGAAACCACAAAGGGCATCATAATACAACAAAATACAGTTTGATTGATTAGACATATAATTCAACAAACAAAAAATAGACCGGGTCAACTATGGCAGTGAAGGGCAGGACCAGAGCATGATCGACACATTATGCTTGTGTCATATCAATAATCTATACTTCAAAGATGACATATATAACAATAAGAAAGGTATTACAAATAAAATCATTCATTTGGTCCCCAATTACCAAGATGTATCAGAGTTGGTAAATGTTCATTTGTGAATAGCCAAACAAATTTTAATTCCCTTGTTAGATTTTTAAAATTTGTGCAACAAAATATCTATTTTATCAAATTGTTAAATTCGCTGTTTGTTTACAATGGACAGCTAAAAACAGAATGTCATTCATCTTCAACTTCACTTAAAGTATTTTATAAACAGTAGCAACATAATCTTTGGGATCTCTCAATGTAAGTTTTGCTAAATCTATCTTTTTCTTAAATCATGTCATTGAGCACTTATTCTAATTTTACATATAGCTCTTCTAATATGAAAATCCTTAATTCATAGATAGGGTTCAAAAGTAAAATCCTTTTTAAGGTTAAAATAATTTTCAAATGAAATGTTGCCATGTGATAGAATTTCTGTTCTTTTATTTATCCAGAACAATTTAAAACTTTTACAAAGTTTACATTTTACCAACTTGATCAATTTCTTTAAATTTTCATTTTGATGGAATATGTTAAGTGTTCCAACGATATATCGAATAGATGAATACCAGCAATTAATATTTTCACGATCTAATAACTTATTACAAACATGTTCCATTGTATAAAGCATGCGTGCATATTTAATCATAGATAAAATTACTGAAAAATAGGAAATCTAGCAACCTCTGATAATATTGCCAAATTAGCAGACTTTTTATTTACACCAAGAATATATTTCAAGTATCTAAAATGTGATTTATCTAAATAATCATTTATATAGATAAGCTCAAACAAGTAGTCACCTTTTTTCTTGCAAGCTGTCGAGTTTGTTTTAAACATTCCCAAGATTTCACTACAATACATTAAAATAGGTTTAATTGTGTGGTCATATAAGTGAATGGAAGTTGCAATACTTCGATTACAAGATAATATTGATTTCTGTAATTTAAAAGTTGCCTTTAATGATTTCTTATATTGATCTTCTTTCCCATGATAAAATAGACAACTGGAAGAATAAAATACTCCTAAATATTTATAGGTATTAACACATTCTATATCTTCATTATTAAATCGTACAACCTCATTCAAAAATTTACCTGGTCGGTCTTTGCTTTAGACAAATTTACATCCAGACACCAATCAGTACAATAACAATATAATTTATCGAGGCGGTTTTGAAGACCTTGTTTACTGTTTGATAACAAAACAATATCATCAGCATACAGCAACTCGATGATTGTTGATATCAATAGAATCTGGCTTGATACTAAGTAAAGAGGTAAATAATTTATAAAAAGCTTGAATAAATTGGGACTTTAAAACAACCCCCTTGTCTTACTCTGACAAGCGACATAAATGATGGGGTTAATATATCACCAATTTTCACACACATCTCATTCTTTCTATACACATCTCTAAGATGTTATAAAATTTCCCTGAAATGTGATTTTTTAATAATTTATATTTAATACCCGAATATACAACTCTATCAAATGCTTTTTTTGAAATCTACAAAGCATGCATAGACTTTTCCCCCTTTTCTATTGATATATTTATCTAATATAGTTTTAAGACAAATATGAGGTCAGATGTTCTACTTTTTTTTTAGAATCCATTTCATGAGGATTAATAATATAATTTTTCTCCAGATGAGAATTAATTCGCCTATTTAGAATACTATTAAATATTTTACCGATACATGAATTAATAGCTGTCCCTCTATAATTTTCAGTTTTGCTTGGATACCCTGATTTGAAAATTGGTCATAAATAGGATAATGACCATTTGCGTGGATAATGTCCAGAACACAATATCAAATTAAACAGTTTACATAACACTGGTGACAAAACACTGCTCCCAGATTCAAATATTTCACTAGGAACACCATCTATCCCTACAGCCTTATTATTCTTAAGTTTCCGTATAGCATTATACACTTCTTTAATTGTTATTTTGTAATCTAGTTCACAAAAAGTTGAACTTTTTTCTAAGTCTTCTACCTTTTTATTAATCTCAACTTATCTGTCTTTATATTTGTCAGAGGTGAGATTTACAGCTTTGAAATAAGTAAACCATGTATTACTCTCAACACAGTGCTCTGGGCCTTCTGACTTGACATCTTCTAATTCCTTAATTAAGCTTTTTGGATTATTATCTCTAAGAGTATCTAAGACTTTGGAGTATTTTTTGTTTAAAATGTCTTTGATTGTATTTACGTAGTTTATTATACTTTCTGTAGCATTTATAATATGACCCTTTTATAACCGTATCCCAAGGAAATTTGGATAGAAGCTCGCATCTGGAAATAAGCATTTTGCGTTTTTGTATAAGACCATGGTCATAACACTTTTTGTTTTTGTTTTTTTTAATAGTTTTTCAGAATTTAAGGCATTTACTAGCCGCATGGTCTATTGTTTTAGAACATTCATTGACAATAAAATCTTCTGAAAGATCAAATTTTGTTTCTAGAAAATTAGTAATATTCCTTTTTTTTCTGGTTGGCATAATGTATCTGGAAATATTTGTGTACAGCTTTCTGACCAGACATATTTTCCTGGGAATAAAACCGGGGAATAAAATATTACTCTCTACTTCTTTTTGTTCTTCAGTAGTATATCTTGCTAACAAACCAAAGGTTAATTTACAATGACAGTCTGATAGAGCTGACAAAAAATCTCATACATGTAAAAATAAGATATATTCAAGTACATTTTCTGATATTATGACATAATCTACAAAACTATTTCCCATTGGTTTTATACATGTATATTCACCATTCAAATCACTCCATGTTCTACCATTTAGAATACGTAATTTTGATGCAATACATAAATCTAAAAGCTGTTTGCCTCTTGAATCTACTTTTGTGTAATAATTACATCTCCTTTCTTGTATAATATCTGAATTGTAGTTGTAATACATAGGTAAATGTACATCATTATTTTTATTTAATAGAAAATCTGGCTCTGATCCTGTCCTTGCATTTAAATCCCTACATAGTATTATGTTACCTTGACGACTATAACTTATAAATGTCTTTATCTATATTTTCAAGGATATCATCTTCTGACTGATCTACACAAAATTAAGTAGCAGGAATAATATATGCCAAAGAAAAATATCTGTTTTTAAACTGAAATAACTCTTTTCAAACTTCAACCATAGGTAATCTTTACTCGTGTTTTCCAAAATTTTGATGCCCTTACAAATTCCACAAAATTATAAGAATACTTAAGCCTCCATAGTACAAATGGTGGCATAGATCTGCCCCTACTTGTCAGATAATTAAGAAGACTTGTCAGATATTTATGTCCACATGTTAGATACATTTGTGTATTTATGTTGACTTGTCAGATAATTATGTTCACTTGTCAGATAAAAAAATTATTTCATTATGTGGTCTATTGACCAGCTAACGCCAATGTCTGCCATCCAAAAGTCAATATAAATATCTAACAAGACTACATAATTATCTGACAAGTCGACATTAATATCTGACAAGTCGACATAATTATCAGACGAGTCGACATAATATTATCTTAAAAGTCGATATAATTACTTGATAGATAATTATGTCGACCTGTCTGATAATTATGTCGACTTGTCAGATAATTATATTGACTTGTCTAAAATTTATGTCGACTTGTCAGATATTTATGTAGTCTTGCTAGATATATATGTTGACTTTTGGATGGCAGACATTGGCGTTAGCTGGTCAATAGGCCACATAATGAAATTGTGTGGTTATGCAGATGTAAACTTGGATTCTATTGGCTAATTAACCACCTGCTAAATAACCATGTCCGCCATACACAACAAGAAAATCAATAATCGTGATAATGTAGTGTTTCACATTAACAAACATGCAGTAAGCATAGAAAAATAAACACATCGACATTAAACATAGTTTACTTCTACGTAATGTAACAGTAATTTCAGCCGAAAATTAAAATACGAAAAACATCTATATTTGGAACAACATGGAAATTATATGAAATGTTTTATCTGCGTTCATTTCCAAAGGTTTACGCTCAGTGTATTTCGAAAACGTCGTTTTGCTGGTACAATCTTTATACAACTTGAAGAATCAATAAATCACTCGGTTGTGTATTGTTCATGTTACGCTGTAAGTTGGTATAGTGTTTATTTTTAGAATCGTGTAGTTAAATGTAGGTCATTTTGTAATCATCGTTATCGTAGTTTAATGCAAACTGTGGTTAGCATAACCGCACAAAAATGTTATCATGCATTGAACCAACTAACATGATTATTTAGATAGTGTCGAAAATGGTTGAACGGTGCGGCTGACGCCTTACCGTTCAACGATTTTCGACACTTTCTAAATAATCATGTTAGTTGGTTCAATGCATGATAACTTATAATCTTTTATCTGACTAGTGAACATAATTATCTGACAGGTCAACATAAATATCTAAAATGTTGACATAAATATCTGACAAGTCTACTTAATTATCTGACAAGTAGGGGGCAGAACTATGCCACCATACAAATGTATCTAGAATTTGCTGACTGTTGTCTACAGGATAATAATAAAACCATCAATATTAATTGATGTACTATATCCAACATGGGTGTCAGTTAGAAGTACCACATCATATGACTCTATCTCTTGAAGAATAAGGGGATTAGTTGTTTTAATTTATTTTTTTAATACAATTTGGATACAAGATCACCAACATTCCAAACACAAAATGTTATATGAAACAAGACCATTTACATGTCTGGACCTGCGTCACCGTCACTCATGTTCAACTTAGAATGTGTTGCACTGTAATGTTAAAATATGCTGAAAAAAGACTAAGTTCAACAATGCATAAATTCGACAAGTTCTATTCAAATCTGCCCAAAAGGGGTGGTGCACATTTTAAATGTGTCCAGAACACCTGTGTAAAGTCTCAAAAGCACCAGGTATAAGGAGTCAGAGTTTCAGATTACACAAACTCAGTACTGTAATGTTAAAATTTAATGAATTTAATGAAAAAAATGACTAAGTTCAACAATGCATAAATTCAACAATTTCTATCCCAATCTCACCAAAAGGGGAGGTGCACATCTTCAATGTGTCCAAAACAACTGTGCAAAGTTTCAAAAGTATCGGGTTAAAGGTGTCTGAGTTTCAGGTTACACAAACTTGGTACCCTCAAAGCGTGACGGACGGACGGACGGGCGGACGGAATCGAGCGACTCCTAGACCTGCGGTCACCGTTGGTGACGCAGGTAAAAATTATGCCCATATTTTTCAAGTATTATTAATATTTCTTTTTTATCTTTGATATCAGTTTGAAAATATTGTAGTAAACTTTGTATTATATTAGAATTTAAATATTACTCAGCTGTTTAATTTAAGAAAAATATAATAAACAGTACACTATGTAACATGAGGCTCTTTTCTTGCTTATAAAATAATAAACTTGTTTATAAAATAATAACAGTACACTATGTAACATGGGGCTCTTTTCTTGCTTATAAAAAAAACAACAAATTACACACAAAAAAGGAGAAGGAAGTAAAATATATAAATAATAAAAAAATGGAGATAAACAAATTAGAACTCTACCTTGTTCTATATAATATCAATATGAAATTTTAATAGTCAATAATGATAAAAAAATACTTTCAGTAACAATAAACCTCCAAATGTTGACAATGCAATTAAATTGTTGACTTGTATTAATAAAAAAAAATAATAAAACCATCTATATGACAACAATTAATGCTGCTAATATCTACGGCCCCGACTTTGATAGCCTCTATATCTCTGACCACGATATCCTCTATATCCACCTCTCCTGCTATTATGGGAATCCTTTTCAGAATAAGATTTTTGACGTTTCGGTAAATTAAGAGATTCATTAATAGTACCACGCAAGTTAGCTGCAAATGCATTAGCACCTTGATCTGATAAATGATATTTATCTTCTTCACTAAGGAACCTTAGAATAGCTCTGCCTTTATTTGCTAAATTTCCGTGCTCACATATATAAATTTTATAAGAATCAAGATATCCTGCTTCAACAAAGCACTTATTAGCTAACATTTAGCATTGAATGAATCACTGTCAGCTCTTGGTTTTGGAGTAGATAAAACAATTTTGGATGATGGATATAATTCACCTGCTAGATGTATTATTTTTTCATTTCGGTTACACACACTTCTGCATTTTTTTCACATAACTCATTTGTTAACGAATGAAAAACAATAACTTCTTGGGCTCGCTCGAGACTGTTTTCAGTGTCTGCCCATTTGAGATCGTATTATGGGGAGGAGGGGCAAGAGGGTTAACTGTTTTTGTTCATTTGGTAAAATCGATTCTCTGTTACATTTTGTATCTTTAAAGAATCAGTTTACTCTTTTCAAGAAAACTCCAATTCCCTGTTATCTGTTATTGGAAAATCAATTTGCTGTTAGGCTGATATGAGACCAACCCCTTTGCCCCGTCTATTTTGCCATTTTTTCCCACCTGAAATAGATGAGATAAATGTTTCTATGAATTTCTCTTTTCATTAGGTTTAGTATGATGACGGATTTTGCGTACTTCTGAGAGTATCATAGCTATACGGGGACGAGGGGGGCTAAATTGAAATTGTGCTATTTCTTATTTTTCATCGGATTTCGATGGGATGTTTTTTATACCCCGCTTTAGCGGGCGGTATATAGTGATCATGGTGTCCGTTCGTTCGTACGTTCGTCCATCCGTCCGTCCGTCCGTCCGTCCGCAGTAGGGGTACACACTTTGTGGCGACAACTCCTCCTAGACCACTCAGTGGAATTCAATGACACTTTCACAGAATGTTCAGTACATATTGCCATTGTGCACCATCTATTAAAAAAAATTGATGTAATTTGATTTGTTAATTTTTCCGGATTTTTTATTTCTTGAATCAAATGGGGGAGCGGAGGTATGTATTTTAGTGAGCTTTGCTCACATTTTTCTAGTTTTTTTTCATCGGACTTCAATGGGACGTTTTTATTTTGATTTCTCTTGTTTTAAGCTTTCGGTGGTGTGTTAACGGATTATGCGTAATTATAAATGGTGAATGAAAGGATATGGAGTAAATGCACATGAGACAAAGTCTCTACAAATACATAGTAAAACAAGCAAAGTTACAACGCTTTTATTATTGTTTTTCATCTTGAAGTAGAGGCCTTCAACAATGAGTTTTGCTCATACCTCATAGTAAGTTCAAGATGGCCCCTAGTACCGGTTTGAGCGGAATCCTTTGCTAATTGTCGAACAACGCTACATCCATGTCTTTTCTGGTCATGGATGGGGGATTGTTAAAAAACTTATTCAAACTGGAAAAGTGCTCTTACAATCACTGTCATCCGTTTTCTGACAAAAGTACTAGTGTGTTAAGCTAGTGGACGATTACAACATATAGACAAACACAGGGCACTCATCAAGTCGATTTTAAAAAGAACACTTGACATTATAAAGTAGTGAGATGTCGGCACTTAAAACAGGTGGTCAGAATTACATTTCGAAATTACAAAAATGAATACCAAAACTTGAAAGTTTGATAGTATATCCATTTGAGAAATTTAATATAAACCTTTTCCAGACCATAATTAAGGAAATTATACTTTTTTTCAAATTATGCATTTTTTTAGATCTTATCGGACTTTTGTTTGTTCCTCTTAATTACCTTTCCTTAGTATCTCAACATATTTAGTGTAGCTTTAATTTCACCCTTTTCAAGCTATTAGGACAAAAAACCCAAAGTCACATAGTCACAACATTTTCAATTGGATTTTGATGAGATTGGTGTCTTTGGATTTCTCATTACTGATTTTTGCCAACAGATTTAAGGTTATATCTGTATTATGTCTACCATCATTTGGGAGCAGCATTCGTCCACTGCTGTGGCCTTATCATTCTGTGCTAAATTAGCCCTTAATAACTTTAGGTATATGGATTATTTCCGTTTTTGATTTAGCTGTATCAGATTATTTGTCATATAATTTTAGATGATCTAAAGATTAAAATTATTTCATCAAGGAAAATAAATAATTTCGACTACGTACTGCAGATATATTTCTAAGGGATTCAGGATTAAGATATAAAGGGATATTCTATACGTGCTAATATCTAAAATAGAACCATTGTCAGTTTGTCTGAGTTATCTTGATTTGTTAAGTAACGTGCCATATTTTAGATAAAATATATCTTTTTATACCAGTCCCAATGTATATAAAATTGCAAATTAAACTTATCACGAACTAATATATGCCTCATGTGTAATCCTCAAAGTCTGCTATATGAAAATAAACAATGATGGCACTCTATGTTATGAAGACTAGTCTTATTTGTGGTCTTAGCGAAATAAGAAGTTTCAAAGAAAAACGAAAACAAAAAAGTAACAAACAAAGAGATTAAATAACATTCAGTTTCCTGCCTTCTCAATCTAAAATTGTTTTAAAGATCGATAATGTGTCTCATTACAGGATTTTTCGAGCTTGTTCTCATTTACTGCGTTTTTTAATAAACTGCGTAACCATCTGTAATGTATTGCTTGACCAAGAAAATACTCTGATCTTACATTTTAAAATCATTTTTGTGAAAAATACAATAAAGACACATCAATAATTGCTGCGAAGAGAACTTATAGTCGTTTGGTCAATAAATCATTAAGGTGTTGTGTAAAACTCATGGAATTTGGATAATAAAGCACCGGAAGAACAGGTTTTTCTGGACAACAGGAATACAGGATATATGCAAGGTGGAAGACGAGAAAGCTACTTTGATTTTAGTGGGAGTTCGAGATTTTCAGATAACGGATTTGATAATTTAAAAACTATTTTAAAATATTTAAGAGTATTTACATTTTATATCAAATGAAATAAATAATAAAGGTACAACTGACTTGTGTACCAGCACGAGTTTAATTTTTGCGCCTGTCCCAAGTCAGGAAAATGCTGGTCAGTGGCTTGTCCTTGTCGTCTTATAAAATTTTAGTTTCTTGATATTCGGGTGATTGGATGTGGTTAGTTTCCATTGTTTTATTTACTTTTTACCATTTTTGGGCATTTAGGGCTTGCTATATGGTGTGAGGTTCCTCACTGTGTCGAGGACCGAACGGTGACCCCTAGATGCTTTGTTTTGGGTAGTTTTAACCTGGATATGGGATGTTGTCTCCTTGACATTAATACCATTTCCTTTCTTTTTCATAATTGGTCTGATAGACCTGATATCTGTGAGAACAGACATAACACTGCAAATTCTATTGTTATTGAATATACAGAATCCAATTATGATGCCCTTAAGTATAATTTAACATTCTTTGTCACAACTGGCACAACCCGTTTGCAAGGCAGTGAGTTAAGACTATTTACAGATAGACAATTTCCTATTCTGACTGACGTACTTGAAAAAGTATAAGAGAACATGAAATCTGTCGCTAATACAGATACTGCAGAAGTAGAATCTTAAGGTAGATCGACACTAATACACGGCGCATTCGATTGGCGCATTTGTGTAACACGAATCGGATGCGGAATTGACTTGATTTTCAAGCCGGAATAATCCTGTATTGGTCTATTAATTGTGACGTCATAATAGATTGACATACACTTTCCCGCGAATTAGCTCCCTTTTCCCGTAAATATTGTCTATTTCGTAAACTATATCAAATAACTTGAAATCTTNTAATACAGATACTGCAGAAGTAGAATCTTAATGTTACCCAAATAGTGATACGGATGAAACGTTTATAAAGGAAACTGTAGTTGCTCATGATGCTAAAACCCCTGAAGACACACCGGGCTCTTTAGGGATCAAATTATAACTATAATAACTTGGCATTTGCAAAAGATCAATTGTGTTTGCTGGAAACATTCTTTATTCAGGAAATGAATAAACTTGCAAAATGCAAAAAAAAAAATGACACTTCCAAAATATTTGAATCTGTAAGGGAATGTGAAAAATCAATCGCGAAACTACAGTTGCCAAATAAACTGACACATGCTGATAATATAATGACACATTTCTACAAAAATAAAAAAAAAAACTTACAAGATGAAAGAGATTCCCTCAAACCTCAGTCGCAAATAGAAAAAATTAACTCAGCACTTATAAAGAAACAATATGAAGATGCTCTCAAAATGTTGCCGAACTCGGTAACTTATGGTGTCCTCAACTCAATCAAAAATAGAATTCATAGCAAACAAATTAGGAGATAAAATAAGGAACTACAAATTTTGTCAGAATCAGAGCGCACTTTAAGAACAACTCTCGACAGCGCCCGAGATGAAATATTAAATCTAAAAACACAACTTTCTGGTCCTCTCGCCAACCTGATACAACAAAAAGGTACTTGCTCATCACCCAGTCAAACTCTACTTATGAACCCTTTAAACCTCTGGCACTTCGCATAGGAACTTCAAACCTAAAGGAAATAAATGAGGCAAAATTATGTTGTCAAACAAACCAGTTATACAATAAAGGAGACAAAAGATTATACTAATTAAATCACTCCTGAAAATCCTCCAGATGTTGTGGTGCACAGCTTGACCAATGACATCAAAACAACAACTCCTATTCAATGTGTAGAACAACTCAGCAGTGTTATTTATACAATATATAAAAAATCGGGAAATGCCATAGGTGCTATTTCTTTGTCCACTCCTAGACTGGATGACATAATGCTCAACACTAATGGTCAAACCATTTATGTCCTCATTAAACAGCACTACTGTCCATCCAAGAACCAAGAATCAATCACACTGATTGAACACCATAATCTAATTCATGAAAGTGCTCCGAACAAAGATCTCCTTTAACCTGATGGTTATCACTTAAGTGACAAAGGCGTTTCATCATTGGCACTAAATATTAAGAAGGCAATTCACTTTGCACTAAATCTACCAATGCCTATGCCAAGGCCCAGATCCAGATCTCGTGACAGAAGAGGTATTCGTGGACGCGAGCGTAATTTTGCACGTCCAAGATAACTTGAATTTTTCTCTATTGGGAATGTTGTTAATTTATCGTGAATGTTGTAATGATTTAATTCTTTCCATTTCCATAATCCAACTATTATTCCAGTGTGTCAATCATTATATATTGTATCACTCGACCATCTCATATAACTCAATACTAATTAGTATTGCCACTTAAATGTTTGGTTCCATTAATTTGAATACTTAGTAGATAACTATATAGGCTTATTTCAATAGCCTTATTAGTATTTTTTCCATAAAATAACTAGATCAGAACAAATTGATTTAGTATGGCCCAGTAGATACATAGACATCATTAAAGATGTGTTTTCTAAATGTTGGTGGTCTTGTAACTAAATAATTCAATGAAATTAATGATCCACTGTTTAATGCTAACATTAGTAAATATGACATTGTGTTTTTATCAGAGACGCATATTGGTTATAATACCAACATTTATAGGGTTGGTCCTTTTCATTTCCATCAGATATGTACCCCAATTTGTAAAAATAACAATAGATTCTATGGAGGTCTAACAATAAAACTAGACATAAAACTACATGTAAAAATTACCAATCCTGATTTCAAGTGGATAAAGCTCGAAAAATCTTTTTTTTTATTTTAAAAAAGACTTGTACATATCTTTAGTTTACAACCCCCTTTCATCATCAACATATACTCTAGGACTCGACTATGATATTTAAGATTGTATTGAAAAGAGACAGTAGAGTACAAGGAAAATGGTAACGTACTGCTATGCGGAGAATTTAATGCAAGAATTTCTAACGTTAATGATTTTATTAAAAAGGATGATGTTCTGTATCTACCATTGTCACATGAATATAATATCGACAAACAAATTAATTGTCATCAAACTAAAGATACAACCATAGATTCTGGGGGAAAAACTTGTTGAAGTTTGCATTTCGAATCAAACAAGAGAACTAAATCGTCAATGTGAGGGATATGTTTGGTAAATTTACTTGTTTACACCAAATGGTGCGAGTACAGTTGATTATACCTTGGTGTCGGAGAGTATCCTATATTTTATTTTAACTTAGGTACAAATGTAAATACATTTGTACCTACTAAATCAGATTGTTCATTGTATTATAGAATGGGAAATGTCAGCAAATTATGATATTATCACTACAATTACTGATGATGTTGCACTACATGAAAAACCTTCAAATTTTATATGGTCGGGTAAATCTGCTATTAAATTCCAGGAAGTCTTGTTTTCCTCAGATATACAAAATAAAAGTGAAAATTTTAATACGAAAGCCGGGTAAGAATGATATTCACAAATCACTACCAGTGTTGATGATGCTTCAGTTGAACTATCAAATATATTTTTTCAACCGCTGCCATTTCACTTAAAAGAAAATTGACTCGTAAAAAGACATCAAAGTCCAAGAAATGGTATAATGCTGATTTAAAAAACTGATAAACTATGGAAATATATTTTGTAAATATCCAAAAGATCCCATAGTTAGAGGACATTTTTTTTCAAAATGAACAAACAGTACTCGAAATTGAGAAAATAAAATATAAAGACTACAAAAAGTCATTGATTGAACAGCTTCAGTATCTACATGATGATAATCCAAAAGCAAACTGGAATATAATCAATGAACTTGAAGAAAAAGACTATTGTGATACAAGTTCTACTGTGGCACCATCAAGATGGGTTTCTCATTTTCAAAATCTTTTTAAACTTGATGAATCATTTAAAACAAGGCTAAGGTTACAAGAAGACAAACGTGAACATCTTGAAAAAGTTCCATGCATTTACCAGTAAGATAATAGAATTTTAGATAAAGAAATAATATCAGCTATTTCAAAATTGCAAACAACAAATCTCCAGGACTTGATAATATATCAAATAACATGATTAAACACAGCCAATCAGTAATGTTGCCATGTTTGTCTAAAATTTTCAAATTATGTCTCTCTAATAGTATTCATCCATGTTCTTGGGCTGAAGGTTATATTGCAATTCTCCATAATTCTAATGATAGAGGATAGACTATTACTAATTTTATAGGTAAACTTTTCAAAAGTAACGTTATTGAATAGTAGACTGGATAAGTTTTTTAACTAAAAAAAGCAATTACTGGTTGTAAAGAGAGGACACTTGTAAGTTGGATTAACTTTTTTCTAACCTATTGAATATATATTTCATTAAAATAATGAAATAATATTAAACTAACCATTCTATTAGTACGAAATGATAATCTAATAGCCGTTTTACACAGAGATGATAACAAGTAAAGCACATGGACCTAGAGTTTTTTCTCCAAAATCTTGTTCTATTCTATACCTTGATATATTTCAATTTGGCAATAGATACATGTAAATGTGCAATCAAATACAATTTACTTACACTTCAATGTACTGCACTATTTTTTTTATTTTAAAAGACAGTAGATTGACTTCCGGTCTTCAGAATCTTGTTCTATTCTATACCTTGATATATTTCAATTTGGCAATAGATACATGTATTTTTTTTTATTTTAAAAGACAGTAGATTGACTTCCGGTCTTCAAAAATAGATGAAGATGAAGGGCAATTACTGTATCCAATGATATTGACTAAGGGGCTTTGTATTAGATTGTTTTAGGCGATGGATTTCTTTTATACGACCGCAAAAATTTGATCGTTTTATGAAATACTCAGTCTTCTTAGTCGTTGTAGTCGTCTGTAGACACTTTTATTTTTGTACAATTTACAATTTTACTTGACCAGTCCTAAGGACTAGTCATTTTCTATATAAAAAAATTCTGATATTTATTTTTTCAGGACCTTTTTTGAAAAGGGAGGTAATAAATAAAACTATAAATACTTATATTGGTAATGAATAACAAACTCCGGTACTTCTGTTTTTTATTACCAACGGTCCGATCACGTGGGACCCGTGCCCAAGTTGGTGGACTGTAAGTCAACCAGGGTATTCACCTACCAAGTAGCCAATACTTCGATGCTGGTCAGAAAACTGATTTCATTTGGAAACTAGCAAAATATCAAAATTTAGGAAAATTTAGTTTTAAACTAAGGAGTATCTACCTATTGCATAGCTCTGTCCTCAGCTGATTTTGGCTTTTCTATTTGGATCCTATTGGTAATTGGTCTATCAGTCTTCATACATATTTCAATTTATGGATATCTAAATGTTTGGTTTGGATCTTCACTGAAAAGACACAAGTTGTCGAAATGGTCATAATCAGAAACTAAATTTAGAGCAACATCGGTACTTCGTTATGGATTTAACAACATAAATTCAAGACCCCCTTCATATGCATGTATCATTGAAATTTCAAGCCCCTCCCTCCGTTCTTACAGTTTATTACAATTACAATTAAGATTTGGGCATTACCAAAGTAATAATCCATTTCAACCAGTACAATATAAATATTGAATAATGACAGTCTAATAGGGTCTGTAAGTCTCGTACAATTTTGGAACTTCCGGGATCAAAACTTGTGCCCGGAAGTTACATTTTAAACGAACATATATATGACGTTTCAAACAAAAATTTGAACGTCATAATCCTCAGGCGTCATGTTTTGGCGGGAAACGTTTTCGAATTGCCTGTTTATCGTGGATTCTCGTGAGTCACATAACGAGACTTACAGACCCTATATCAGTTTAATTAAAACATGCGTACATAAAAATGATTTTATTGTACAAACACATGAACACAGTTGGTTTGACAAATAACAATATGATAAGAAATTAAAACATGTTTAGCGTAAAATGCCACTATACATACTGTTGAAAGGAAATATATATGTTTAAATAAACAATTATAAATTAAAGTAGCTACATGGTTCATAAATAATTTATTATAANAAGACAACACGAAAAACTAAAGTACTGACAGTGTGAACTCCCATAAAAACCGGGAGTGACATCAGGTGCTCCGGATGGGTAAGCATGTCCTGCTCCGCTAGCAGCACCCGTCACACTATCAGTGAGTCAATCCGGGGTTGAGTCAAATCCGGTTTATAATTGTTTTTTTTATCATATATACAAACAAATAAAGGTATATTGAGTAAATGTACATGGGACAAAATCCGTTTAAAACACCTTAAAATTAAGCAAATGGAACAACGCTTTCATTGCTGTTCTTTATCTTGAAGTCACCACGAGGCCTTAAACAAAAAGCTCTTACCTCATAGTATTAAAGTTCAAGACGGGCCCCAGCTCCGGTTTAAGCGGAATTCACTTGCTAAATGTTGAACAATGCTACATCCATCCCCTGTTTTACACCAATTTTGTCAAGGATGCGGGGTTGACAACAAGCATAACATATCGGGCAAAGTACTCTTACACAAACTGTCATCCGTTGCCCGACAAATGTATTGATCAATTCGATTTTGAAAGAAAAAATTTCTAAGCTTAAGCCCAAAAATCATTATAGTTCTTTATTTTGTATATTTTTGCAGCTAGTGAGAAAGTGGGGTTCATAATTTTATTTATTACAAAGGTACCTATTCTTTCATATTTTACGAAAGGATATGGAGTACGGTTTTAGAATTTACATAAATATAGATCATAGTAATTAAAGAAAGTGTACACATGAGATATAATCTCATGTACAAGTACACCATATCTAAGAAAAATAAAGAGCATACATCTCTACCACGGGGAATTGTTTTACCAACTCCACACTGCAATAAAAGACAAGCTCCTGTATTAAATGAACATTNAACACATATGTTCACTCCAACTGCAATAATTTTAATGAGCTGTATGGCCATTTCGGAAATTTATTCCTCATCAGCAGCACTAGAATCCAAACAAAGGAAATCCATAATTTCAAGAAATGTTAAAAATAGATCAAACCAAACGAAATCCGAATAATCAGTAATATCAAATATCTAAGGACAAAACTACGATGGGGGGAGTTAGTCCTTCGGTTTTAGAATTTACATAAATTTAGATCATAGCAATTAAAGAAAGTGTACACATGAGATATAATCTCATGTACAAGTACACCATATCTAAGAAAAATAAAGAGCATACATCTCTATCACGGGGAATTGTTATTTTGGTACAGGGGTTTCTACATATCAGTAAAAATATTTCAAAAGAGTTTCCCATTATCAAGCCTTTCTGTCTCTTTATGTTAATTTTTTAACTTTATTTGTTACATCTGAAAATACAATAGGGCTGTATAAAATGTTATTTTATGAGATCACATGATTACAAGTAAAACAATTCCGCACTGAATAAAATAAACAATTCATTTGCCTACATCATCATGATGTTTCCATTATTTTATATAAAGTTTAACATTGTGTTTTTGTAATAATTGCAAGTTAATCAATATTTATAACCTGGTGATCAGTTGTAAGTTTGCTCTTTGTTCAGGGCTGGACAGTGTCCATTTTTTTATTGTCAATTAGAAATTGACTTATTGACACTTATTTGTAAATCCCATTATGGACAGAAAGCTTAACAAAGCACGAAAGCTTTCACTATTTACATATAGATATTACTTGTTGCCCAGTCCCTTCCTAACATTCATCCTCTATATCACTACCTTCAATACAATTTATGATCTCATCATGCTCACCAGAGTAGCCACCTTGACTTTCTGTTATTATGTAATTTTGGCTATTTCATCAATTCTATCTGTGACTGATTTCTCATTTTTCCTATGTTCATTACATGTTAAAGTTTTGATTTTATCTCCTTCCTTTCTGAGTTTCTTTAAGCTGAAATTATCCAAATACTTGTTTTACTCAGAAACATTAGGGTGTTCAGTTTTCCTTTCATAATAAATTCTGTTAATTTATAGTCTCCAATTTTTTACTTCACTTTCAAAGTAAACTGAGTCGAAAATTCTTCAGTGCCCTTTTCATCCTGGATATATACCTAAATTTCCAAACATTCTTCGTAGTTTAGCCCGTGATTGTATGTCATCGATATTGCTAGCACACCATTTTCCTCCAGCAAAGGCGTTTGGACGTATGGCAAAAATGTCCTGGATTATCTTAGTCTAGCATTTTGTTTTTGATACGGACTTTATCATGGCCAGTATCATGTGAGCCCGTGATGAAGATGCTTACTCTACCAGTGCAACTCATCTCGCCCATTTTTTTTATTGGATCCGTGTTGTTCATCTTTGTGTGTGTGTGTGTCTTCATTTTTCTTTTCTGTGCCGTACTAATGTTGTGTCTCTGTTTCTTTTTTGTTTCTGATGTTGCCATTGTCCTTAGATTATTCGTTTTGGATTGACGGTTCGGTTCTCACTTTCTTTACTTTTATCGGTAATGCACAAAATGATAAACATCTACATGTATCTGTTTCATAAACTGAAATAAAAGGAAATTTCTATTTTAACACAAATAATCTACTGTTAATTGCAATAATGTATATGCTTTCTTCATTCAACGTATGACCCCTATGAAAACGACAAATAGTACAAAACATGACGTCAGCATAGCAACGCGCACATGACGCCTTCACTGTGACCCAATAATGTCGTGATATTGTCTAGTTTAGTGATACTGAGATTATGAGATTATTAGGCACTGTAGATCAAAGGAAATTCATGCAAATTACCAATTAAGAGTATTTTTACAGGGTTTACCTACCCAACCATTTTTATTGCAAAAATTACATTTCCTTCTCTTCACAAGTTAATGAGGTAAATACAAATGAGACAAAGTCTGCACAAATGCATGATGTATTTGTATTGACAACCATTTTATAAATTCAATGAACACTTCGCTAACTGCAAAGTTTAGAATCGTTGAAACATACTCTGACCCTGGAATTCATTCTGGTCTCTTTGTGTTGTTGCTGAATTAAATTCTTGGAGATATTCCGAGTTAAAGATTTGAAAAAAAATTAAGACCTATGCTGATACTGCCATTTCCAAAATTAATAATTTAATTGATAAAAATGACCTGGATAGACATGCAATTAATGTAAAACGCTATCAATATCTGCCACAAGATTCCAATTCAACTGATTTGAAAAAAGCAAAGAATACAAAGGACTTTGTTTCGAATATACTGACTCAAACTAAACGTTTCAAGAAGAAATTTTCAGTTCGTTTAATCTTGAAAGAATGACTGAAAAACATATCAGACATCTGAGTTAGACTTTTCTGATGGCCTTCTGAAAGGAAATGAAAAAAGGCTTTGACGGTAAAACTAGATAATATTATTTATGTCGGAAAACAACTTAAACTGAATTCTAGCTAGGTGCAGTAATGAAAATTATATTTATGTCTGAAAACAACTTAAAACTGAATTCTATTTGGGAGTAGTAATGGATGCTGATGAAAAGCGTATTTAAAGGAGGAGAAAGAGAATATAACATTAAACAAAAATTATTGATGAAAGGGGATGCATATGGTAGTTTTAGACAGAAAAATGTTAACTCCATGGTATCATTTAAAACTGGTGAATTATATGTTAGAGCACGACTTATTCGATAAGTCCAGCAGAGTCAGCTATAAGCATAAATAGCGTTCTTAAAGAAAGGGACAGAATTCGGAAGTCAGCAGTGCATGCGAAACTTGCAAAAACATTCCCTGTTTGAAAAAAACATATTGCTAGTAGTAATCTTTGTAATAAACATGTACAAGGGGAAACTCTTACTGATAGGGGAAGGAATCACAAACTTATTTTATTGTTCAGGATATTAAGGGATGTGACTCCTGCTTACTTATTTGACATTGTTAACGCTTTTTTACCTAGATTATCTTCTTGTAATCATTGTATGAAAACATATTCAGTTTTCATCCTCCTTTTTCTAGAACAACTTCGATTTTTGAGCCTACTGTAAGAATGTGAAATACTTTAGCCTTGAATATTAGAGAGTCCCTAACTTAAGTATAGTTAATGTAGACTATTCAAACAATATAACTCGTTAGTTTCTTTGAAATATTACAACTTTGCTCGTCGGGTCGAAAACATTTTACATTCATTGCAAACTCCGGAATGAGACCAGTTACTAAAAGCTTATCTATATAGTCACTTTCTCTCAGAAGATACAAATTGTCTAAATTGAATATGAAGACAATTACCATTATTTTATGAATTTATGAATTATCCAAAATATACTGAAAATAGTTTGATTTGTTTCACTCAATTCTGCAATTACTTGATGATAACACTGTTGATATAGATAGCATCACTGTGGATTTCCTTCCCTTGGAAACAAAACATATTCTATTGACTTGAATACACAAATATTCAAATTTGTTCCTAAATACATAAATGCATTTACAGATTTGCTTAGTGTTATTTGCTGTTTTGTTTATCCTACATGATTAACTTACTTCCTATAAGCATAGTATTTCTTTTGTTCTGCTAATTATGTCTTCCTTTTGTTGTTAAAATGAAAATCATTTGTGTTCTTTAATTATGGTGTCAAAACATGTTGTAAGGTCTTTTTCCTTTGTGAAATTATGACTTATGTAATGCCTAGCTTGTAAGCCTGCTCATGGACTTAAATGCCCGATTATTAGGGATTTATATTTGTTTATGCTTATGATATTAATATCAGGAATCTTTGATTCTAAGACTCCATTTTTTATCGTTTGATTACCATATTTTGTATAAACATACTAAAATTACCTTTTCTTTCTCTAATTAATTAGTGATTACAGGTGCCGAATTATAAACAATTACTTGGTTCCTCGGTACCTCCATGAGAAGCCTCACTAGTGTTTATCCTGGTCAATTTTGCTTGTATTTGTGTTGTATTATTTGTATTGTATACCGTATGCATGTATTCAGGAAGAGGGTTTGTATAGGCTTTGCCCAATTCTTTTCTTAATTGAATAAATTAAGTTTAAACCAAAACATGTACTCTGTATAAGTAATTTGAATATCCATGTGTTTTGCCAATAAAACATTATAAAGAAAGAAAGCATAATGTTTAAACACCGACGTCCAATCTGCAATCCTTAATATCAACAATTTTTGCAAAGAAGACAAACGAACTGATTTCAATCTCAAAAAGAAGACATAGTTGAGATTAACTAAATCCCAAGAATCCGATGAATCAGACACTTCACGGAATTGATCAGACAAAAATTTTTAACATTTACCTTTAAATCTGTCCTTTAACCTATAAAACTGTTTATACAAAACTGAATTGGGACATTTTGTAACCCCCCCCCCGGATCACCAAATCATTTCAACCCCCTTGATACTTTCAAAGCCTTCCTTGTATTTCCTCCCAGTCTCAATCCTTCCCAGTTACAAATAAAATCTTATCACAATTTTCCTTGGAAAAAAGAAAGGCCTGAATTATTTTCGATTATTGTGGCCCCGGTCGCTAAAGGGCTAAATTGGTTGTTTTGATATATATTTGCCCGTAGAATTTTTATAGAATTTCGATGGGATTTTCTGAGAAAATTCGAAATCAAATAAATGCAACGGATTTCAGGTTGCATGTACCGTTCATGAGATAAATGGACCAAAAGAGGCGAATCTGAAACAATTGTTTTTTTTTTTTAATTTTAAGTCAAGTTTTTTTTTCCAATGGATTTCTTATTAGTAACTCGTTTCCTATCTCATATAGGTATGAGTGGCCAAAAGGGGTTAATAGCAAAATTACCTTCAATTGTTTATTTTTCTGAAATTTCAAAGGCTTTTTTAATTCTTCTTGCCAGCTTTCGCTAATGCAGCGACGGATTTGGTGTAGCTCTTCCCGTTTCCTAGGTTTAGGGGAAAGGGTGAAAAAAAATGAGATTTTGTTAAAATATTTCTATTTTTCATCATATTTTAATCTGATTTGTTTCTTCGGATTATTCTTATCAAAAGATTTAGAGGTGCATTCTTGAAGTTTTAGAGCTATAAGGGGCCAACAAGGATTGCAAATTTCAATTTTTAAAAAATTTTTCATCTGATTTTTTCTTGAAATTAAATTATGTGTCAACATATTTAAATAGTGTGCACAAGAGACGATTTTTCCGAAATTTGGTTAATGGAACACAAGATGAAGAACAACAATAAAAGCGTTGTACCTTTGCTTGTTTTTTACCATGTATTTGTAGAGACTTTGTC
>MJUU01031405.1:28463-76078 GCA_002080025.1 Modiolus philippinarum | reverse complement strand
GGTCACATTTCATTTTAAATGGGGTCAAAGTTCAAATACTGAAATTTTCAAAATTTTGATGCAACTTAAAGTTAGCTTCATTTCACCCATAAAACTGCAACAAAACTTGAATATTAATTGTGTAATTTATTTAGATAGTTTTTACTTTTTATGACGATTTGCCTATTGTCTTTATTCAACAAGTTTCAAAGTTTGTATTTTGTTTTAAAGGTCCGTCATTTGTAATATGTGCACATCCATAATGAAAGAGGTTATTTCTGGTACAAAGAACTTTCATAAGACGATTCTTTATTGTAAACATTAAATTCAATTTAAAGCTTAACATCTTTACAATAAACAAATGTTTAGGCGAAATAAATCTTTTAGTAGTCTACCTGTATTGGGTTTAATTCACATGCTTATTATACTATAGGGAAACAGGATAGAGAAAGAGGAGGTTTGGGTACCCATAAACCGGTTTAACCCTACCACTGGCTTTTGCTAGTGTCGGTACAAAGTTCGGATATCCCGAGTTCCTATTTTGTATTTATGTTTGTATTGTTTTTCTAGTGCTGTTCGCTTGTAAATTGTGGCATCTGATTGTAGTTCCCGGCCATTGTAGGTGTTTCCTGTTATCCTGTTGTTTTTTTTTATTGATTTTGTTATTGGTATAACTAAATCAATTTTCCCCCAAAAATACATACTGATATAAAACTTGGTTAGACCGATGCAACTGAAAATAACCCTATAGTATCATCTGAAATGATATGTATAAGTCCTCTAAAACAAAAATAAATACACGTGTTTGGAATTTCAAAACGCAAGCAGCGGTTTACGTTATTTTACTAGACTTAGGTTTGTCAAGTTCTTTTGAGAAAAAAAATGAATAGAGTTACATTGTACTTGCTTTGTACACTATAAAGCAAAATAGGTCCATCAACAAAGTTTTCAGGTTTTACTCAAATTTTAGGGTTTTATTTGTTGATTTCTCTGTAAAGGTTGACATTTCATCAATGATTTTTGGAACATATGTATATTTTTATTGGTATTTCCGTTTAAATTAGAATATATAGGAAATAAAAGAAAATTATTTCGCATTAAATGAAAATGTTGTTAATTAAGACTCAAATTTACCCCGACGATTATACCGCAAAAATTGTTACAACCAATCAAATAACATGTGATGGTTCCTTTAAATATTTTAGGTTTAGACTTATATATAAATAGCTTTTTATTAGCAGATTAGAAGATTCTCCTATTTTCTATAACTTTAAAGATACCATATCTTTTATCTCTGTTATAGGGTACCCTTAAAATTGGAGAAATTAAGGAAATCGTGAAAACAGGAACTTTCTGTGACAGCTAAAAATGTAAAATTTAATAGTTGTTCTTTCATTTAAAACAAAAAGTAGCCATGTGTGGTTCCGTAACCCCAAATCAAGCGTCTTTGTGTACCTTTGGCACCCTACTGTTTATAGTTGATCTACACTTTGGAACTTTATCGATCAAAGGAGCCCTTACTGCACTTTTTCGAAATATTTATTTTTATCTGATTTTAGTTGTTTTTTTCTTTGAAATTCTTTTGACGCGGGCTCTCAAAATTTGTCAACAGATTAAATGAAGCTCCTACTGTTTTCCAGCTATAAAGGGGCAGAACAGGGTCGGTGTTGCAAATTGGCAAAGTCTCTACAAATACATGGTAGAGCCAAACATTTTTTAACAGTTTTATTATTGTTATCATCGTGAAAGCATCAACAATGCACTCTACTCATATTTCATTGCAAGTTCAATGTGACCCCTGTCATCGGTTTGAGCAGAATCCATTGTTAACTATTGAACAACTTTACATGAAATAAAAGGGACAACAGGAAACACCTACAATGACTGAAAATTATAATTGCATGCCACAATCTGCTAGGGAACTACACAGGAAAAACACAAATAAGACAAAAGACAAACATAAACAACGATAGGAACTCGGGACAGCCGGACTTGGTACCGGCACTAGCAAAAGCCAGCGGTAGGGTTAAACCGGTTTATGGGTACCCAAACCTCCCCTTTATCTGTCCCGTTTCCCTATAGTATAGTAATCCATTTTTTAAGCCCTTTGAGATGGAATCATCAACAAACAAGCAAAGTGTTCTTACAACCGCTGTCATCTGTTGCCCGACAAAAGACCAATAGAAAAAAACATACATATTTCAACAGGGCAGTCATAGCAAGACAAAAATTGTTATTATAAAATAGAGATATGGGCACTATAAACAGATGGTCAGAAAAACACTGGTAATAGCAATGCCAAAATTTAAAAGTGAATCCATATGAAAAATTCTCCCATGACAAAGTACACAATAAGAATTGTATATAGAGAGTAAACCCTTACCTGTTTGGGTAGAAAAATACAAAAATACCAAAGTTGCATATAAGACAGTAAATTTTGTTATGCTGTACACGCGTTTCAAGGAGTTACCCCTTATAACGTCACTAGAATCCAATAATATGGAAACCATCATACAAAAAAATCATTCATATTTCTGGAAATAAAATAAACATTTCAACATTAAAAAGAAGATAATAATCTGTCCATGGTACGTGTATATGAGTGACAATCCTCCCCTATAATTCTCCATTTAGTAAGAAGCGCCACTGTATTATCAAAATAGTTTCACAATATTAGCAAGCGCTGGACAAAATAACTCTGTACGACTTTGATCAAATGTCGATTATTGTGATTAACGTGCCCACATCTCGTGATTTTATTATACAAACTCGATGACTTTCCTGTGGATGTTTAAATGTTGTGTTTGTCCTAGTCTTTAGGGATGACAGCAGTTGTAAGAACACTTTGCCTGTCAATTGTGTGTTCGTGACGATAAAACATGGATGTAGCGTTGCTCGACATCTAGCAATGCATTCCGCACTAAACATGGATGTAGCGTTGCTCGACATCTAGCAATGCATTCCGCACTAAACATGGATGTAGCGTTGCTAGACATCTAGCAATTGCATTCCGCTCAAACCGGTACTAGGGGCAGTCTTGAACTTAATATGAGGTATGAGCATGGCTCATTGTTGAAGGCCTCATGGTGACTTTAAGATGAAGAACAACAATAAAAGCGTGTTCTATTGCTAGGCTTTCCCATGTTTTGTAGAGACTTTGTCGTATGAGGCGAAGTTTTTACAAGGACTAACACAGAAAAAACAAAAAATATTTAGCCCAGTCCTTTAATTTCAGCTTCCGCTATATAGACGATGTACTTTCTCTTAATAATCCAAAATTCAAGAAATATTTACACCAGATCTTTCCCAATGAGCTTGAAATTAAAGAGACTACTGATACACCTACTTCAGCTTTTAATATACATTGACAAGGATGGACGTTTGAAATCTAATCTATGTGACAAACGTGATGACTTTAACTTCCCAATTGTGAACTTTCCCTTTCTTAGCAGCAATATACCTCCCTCTCCAGCTTATGGACTGTACATTTCACAGTTGATTCGTTACTGTTGAGCATATACTTTATACAGTGATTTTTTGAAAAGAGCAAAAACACTGTCCCAAAAGCTGCTTAGTCAGGGATTTGTTCAGCCTTTGTTATTTTCATCCCTTCAGAAATTCTATGGCCATCACGATGTCATTATTGACAGATATGACGTGTCTGTGTCCCAAATGAAAACGGACATTTTCAGCTAGATTTTACATTTTCACGGATTTGACATAACCGGATTTGACTCAACCCTGGATTGACTCACTGATAGTGTGACGGGTGCCGCTAGCGGAGCAGGATATGCTTACCCTTCCGGAGCACCTGATGTCACTCCCGGTTTTCATGGGAGTTCACATTATGAATGCCTTAGTTCTAAATGCTATCTTTTTATTTGCGTGCATTGTAGCTGTCTCGCGTCCTTGTTTTGTCTTTGTTTTTCTCTGTTGCCGTTTTTGCCATGTCTTTAGACTTCGATTTTTGTAGCCATCGCGTCCCTTGTTCCTTCGGTATTCTACTGCCGTTGTTGCATTTACTCCATATCCCTTCATTAGTTATTAACAAATGCATCAGAAAACGCAAAAATTATTGATTTTATTTTTACCATTTTAGTATAGTTCAAACACATACACTGGTCGTACAGTGGCGACTATCAAAAATAGTTAGCATTTAATGTATTATGCACTATAGTGTTTTATAACTAGTCTACCTCTATAAAATAACCCTATCGGAATACATCAACAGAGAAAATACAGAAGGAACAAGTACATGTATAAGGGAGAATTCCAAAATCAACAGGTAAAAATCATTTTTTTCATAGATACCAAATGTAGAACGCAGAAGCACGAGGGGCAAAACGAAAAAAAGAGATATACATGGCCGCCTCAACATTTTCTTAGAAAAAAATAGATTCACGCAAAATAACAAACTCTCGTACATCAATAGAATAACACATATATCAGACAGATAGTAAAAGAGTAATGTCGTGTAATCGTGCATGGCACTCGGTAGATGTCCTTTATACTGGATTTGGCCTCCTATTTCGATATGTTTAGTAATGAGTACTTCTTTTTTGACTATTTTTGGATTATAGCTTTCCATACTATTTGATTTTAATGCTGCTGATGAGAGGTTACTCCTTGAAACACGTGTACAGCATAACGAAATTAACTGTTTACAATGCAACTTCGGTATTTTAGTATCTTATAAGGATTAACTATAAATGATAGTGGTAATATTTTCAGAGTGTTTTGCTGTATTACATGTTCATTGCAAAATGAAATGGTTGTTTAGTTATTACAATCAGATGGTTTGAGTTCGAAAACTGCAGGTAGTATCTTCCAAATTTACTGGCTTTACAGTTTGGCTGCTTTGTCGAAAGAACTGAAAAAAATCTATTTATTAGGCCAATTTCAAATATATTTATGGTGTTCTTTCCAATAATAACGCATCTTTTGCTAGAACTAGAACTAGAGATATAGGAAACATCATTATATCCTTATATGTTTGGACTTACATCTCGAACTCGATGAAAATGGTAATCTAAGATCTAAAATTTATGACAAAAGTTTTAATTTCAAAGTAAGTGAGAACCGAACCGTCAGTCTAAAACGAATAATCCAAGGATAAGAGCAACATCGGAAAAACAAAGAAACACAGACATAGCATGAGTACGGCACAGAAAAGAAAAATAAATGCGTGTTCCGTGCAACACTTGTGTCGCCTGCACTTTAAAAGAGCCATTTTTGGCAAGGTTAACCTCTACAATCTGTAAAATCAAAATTCTAAGTATAAGGTGTATGTCTGGATAAGGATAAAAAAACATATCCTGTAAATTTGTTCATAATATGAATTACCAGTATAATTTTGAAGGTCTTGCAGATAAACAAACCATATTAAAACGTGAACTATTTTTGCTCAGTGAACATCTAAAATCTGTATAAATAAACAAAATACCGAAGTTACTGTTAATCTAATTTCTGCATATGCGCATTTCGACAACTTATGTCTCATCAGTGCAGATAAAACCAAAACATCTGGAAGTCCATTAACCGAAAAAATGTTAAATCTGATATAGAACAAATAGCCAAAAGGATCTAAATAGATAAGCCAATATTCAGCTAAGGACAGAGCTATTTATGAGGGAGATACTTCTTAGTTTTTAACATAAATTTGCAAAATTTAGATATTGTAAGTCTCAAAACAATTGATTTTAAGTATAAGGTGTACAATAAGATCAGGTTAACAACATATCCTACTAGTTTGGTTGGAATATGACTTACAGTTTTTAAGGAGTTCAAGATTAACCAATTGAATGAACTGAGAAAAGTGCTACGAACATATCCTGCTAGTTTGGTTGGAATATGACTTACCGTTTTTAAGGAGTTCAAGATTAACCAATTAAATGAACTGAGAAAAGTGCTGCAAAAATTTGTACTATAAACCATATTTGTTAAAAATATTCCGACAGACCTGAATTCGGAACCCCATACTAAAGTCACATCTAAAATTTCAAGTTGCTGTAATTTGTAGATTCTGAGAAAAGTGTTACAAAAATTTGAACCATTAACAGTATTTGTTAAAAATATTCCAAGCCGGTAAACAGGAAGTATAAGTCCGACAGACTTGAGTTTGATAAGTGCAATATAAAACCCGATACTGAAGTCACATACAAAATTTCAAGAGGCTGTGATTTACAGTTGCTGGGAAAAGTGTTACGACAATTTGTACCATTAACAGCGTTTGTTGAAAATACTCCAAGTAAGTAAACAGGAAGTAGACATCCGACAGACCAGAATTCGATAAGCGCAATAGAGAACCCTATACTTAAGTCAAATACAAAATTTCAAGTGGCTGTGATTTACAGTTGCTGAGAAAAGTGTTACAAAAAATTTGTACCATTAACAGCAATTGTTGAAAATACTCGAAGTAGGTAAACAGGAAGTAGACGTCCGACAGACCTGAATTCGATAAGCGCAATATAGAACCCCATACTAAAGTCACATACAAAATTTCAAGAGGCTGTGATTAACAGTTGCTGAAAAAAGTGTTAGGACAATTTGTACCATTAACAGCATTTGTTGAAAATACTCCAAGTCGGTAAACGGGAAGTAGATGTCCAACAGACCAGAATTCGGAAAGTGCAATATGAGACCCCATACTGAAGTCACATAAAAAATTTCAAGTGACTGTGATTTGCAGTTGCTGAGAAAAATGTTACGAAAATTTGTTATTATTGACAGTATGTGGAAAAATATTCCAAGTTGCTAAACAGGAAGTAGATGTCCGACAGACCTGAAATCATTAAGTGCAATAGGGAACTACATACTGAAGTCACATACAAAATTACAAGTGGCTGTGATTTGTAGTTGCTGAGAAAAGTGTTACAAAAAAGTGGAACCGACAACAACGACAACAATGACAACGACGACGCAAGACGACTGAAGTGATCCCTATATGTCGCCCCACACTACGTGTGCAGGCGACACAAAAATGAAGACACACATTCATACAAAGATGAACAATAATTATCAACTTCCATTAATACATGGACAGTAATATTCCAACCTCTCCAGCTTTCGGAGTTTATATTTCACAGTTGATTCGTTAAGTGAGAACTAACTCAAATTATAATGACTCTCTCTCTTCATTACCGCCATATTACTCAAGGCTTTTAAAAGTTCCATGTCATACGATTTAAGGTAGATCGGTAGTCTTCCGCCATTTTGAATTTGTTATTTATACTGTCGTGGTATCATCTGCTTTTCAAATATGCAAATATTTTTATTTGTAATACATCAATAAATATTAAATCAGTGACACAAAAAGCAAAGGATCTACATTGACTTAATTTTACATGTATTTATCTAATTGGATGTTGTTTTGTAATTTGATAATTAAATAGTTTGGAAGACGATATTTGAAAAAGGGAGATAATCTGAGGAAAATATTTTACATAGATATCACTATGAAAATTCACATTCTTCAAATTATATGGAAAACAAAGTCGGTGACCCCCATTTTTCTTTATATGTTTTGAAAGTATGTTCAAATGGCTAACATATGACTAAAATAGAAAGAAATCTATGTACTAGTTTTAAAGAAAACAACCAAATACCTGTTTTTCCCTATATATTCATTACAAATATTTGATTACTGTGATATCAGTTATTTTAAAAACAAGCATGGTGACCCCCCTTTTTTATTTTTTTATTTCAATGCTAACATAATAAGGGAACTTTTCTGAGAAAATAAAGAAAATCCATGGAAAAAATTTGGACTACCCATCTACCTTAAATGATATATGTCACATGTGGAAAAATTTAAAAGTTTCGGTCCGAACTTTGATTCAAGTTTCATTTTTACTTAATACTGGGATAATCTTTCTTTTACTGTCTACGACATTTCAATAGCATGGAAATTGGGGTTAGGGTTGGCGCGCCATAAATGCGGTTTAACCCAGTATTTCTCTTGGGGTGCCTATGCCAGGGACGGTTGAGGCCGATCGACAATTATCCGTTGGTTTTGAACCTGATTTGTCTTTTTGCCTCTAGGACTTTGGCTCTTGGCTATTTTGTTCAGTAATTTTGTAAGTAACCCAATAACACGAAGTCAGAAACAAGCAACAATTTAAAAATTAAACACTCAACATTGAACTCGAATGTTTCAAATGTGTGAAAAGTCCACCGAAACCAGACTAAAATGATGTTGTACACTACACGGTACAATACTGAGTTAATGTAATCAATATTGTCTACAGATGGCCATTTCAGCAACTTACTTCTATCCAGTATAGATCAAATAATACAGTTAGAAGACCATAAACCGAGCCTATTTAGAGCAATTTACCTAATTATGTAAATGGAAAGCACAAATTCAATCAGGTAAGGTAAGAGTTTTGCAAGAAAGAGAAATGCCTTGGTATTGTGACGAATGTAATCGTCCACTGAGAGATCATTACCATGAAAATGGGGGTAATAACAAAATTACTGAACAGATTTGACAAGAGCCGAAGTCCTTGAGACAAAAAGACAAATCAGGTGGATACCTACAGCAAAAATGTCGACCACAATAGTCCTGACTTGGTAAAGGCATTTCAAAAGAAATGGTGAGTTAAACCAGTTGTATGGCTAGCCAAATCACCTCTTTCATTGCGGTAGTGTCCAGTAGCAACTGAACAGCAATTGCCATTGAAAGGTCGTATTCAGTTAACAGAAATGATCATCCAAGTATTAAGTAAAAGAAAGTATCTTGAATCAGAGTTCGGACCGAAACCTCAATTTTTTCCAAAAGGGACTGATATCTATTAAAGAAATATAGACTAACCAAGGGACAGGATTATGAACTGACACATAGATAATGCCCGATCCGGAGGCGAGGGTATTATTGATGTGTCAGTCCATATCGCTATCCCAAGATCAGTCTTTATCATAATTATTCTCTCTACATAAGTAAGTAACATTGAATTATCAACAACATCACACATGCAAAAACATTAGTATATTCTGAAAGTTTCGATTTTGGAATCTATTTCAATTTCAATATAGACACATTTTACTCTTAAGGGAGTACGAGCCTCAGTATAGGCAATTAGATATCTTTTGGTTTCACGATTGCAAAACAATTTAGATATTTAAGCACATGGATTATATTCTCTTGGTCATAAATAACAAAATACCGAAAGTACTGTTAAGTTATTTCCTGCATATGCGCATTTCGACAACTTATGTCTCATCACTGCAGAATCACCAAAGTGCAAAGCTCAGCCAATGGCTACTTTGGCATTCAATTTAGATTCTAGTTGTTCTCTATGAACTAATAAACATTTGCACTGAATAGACATAACTTTAATAAATGCTAAATTTACAGAACTTGCATATTAAGTTATATTTTGTAATTTAAATTCACTATAATTAAAGAACATTTTACTTTTTGCAAAAAGGTTTGTAGGTTACGATATGCGCGTTTTATTGATTTGACACCCGAGATGATTGGTCATTCATAATTCATTCATAATTCATTATTCATTATTCATTCATAAAATATGTATAGCTAGTATATTCGCTTTCAATTATAAAATAGGAAAACTGTTAACCATAAATCTTATTGACGAAGAATTGACGGACAACACTATAATAAAAGAACAAATTTACCTGTAGCACATGTAGTTATATACAAAATCAAAAGGTAAAATCATCAATAACTGTTAAACACTCGTGGCTAGAAACTTTGCCACACTCAATCATCAAACATATATTTAGTACATTTCTGGAAGTGAAATCATTTTTGTATTTAGCGAACAGGAAACTAATGACACATTTAATCCGAAAATGAAAATAACTAAACTTTCATCACCAACATTTCATAGTGATATATTATCGAAACTGGATAATACTTCCCACTGCTATGGCCAAGACAATTATTACAAATATAAGACCGAATATTTCAACTGAGTTTCTTGGTTTTGAATTGCGGACATCTGTTGATTCTTCTGTGAATACCTGCAAATATATATACTATTATGGTTACCTTTATTAACATAATAAATAAAGTCATAATAAAAATAAAAAACATTTATAATTAACTGTCACAATAGCCCACAATTTCCTCATTCTGATAATCCAGCCTGAGTACCAATTTTATGTGTATCAGAACTATATTTTTCTGTATCTGTATTGTTTTAATATACTTAATACAAATAGTCCGCTTAGATTATAATGCTGATTTAAAACGGAAGTAGAATACCGAAGGAACAAGGGAAGTGATGCTCACAAAAATCAAAGTCCAACGAATGGCAAAAAAGGCAACAGAGAAAAACAGAAACAAAACACGGCTATGAGACAGCCACAATGCACGGAAATAAAATGACGAAATTTATGCTACAGAACATTTTATGGCTATTTCAACATGGCTTTTCGATTCTGCCACGGATTAAGTAAGTGCACAAAACAAATCAAGACTAAGCAACTATGACAAAAATAGGAAAAAAAAGAAATCAAAACCAAACAAATAAATATATAAATTCAATGTAGTTATGAAGGGAATATCATCAAGATAAAGGTCCATCCGGTCCCAAAAAATGTTCTAACACCTGTTTTGCTTGTGACATCCGGAATACTGCAAGAAGCAATGCTTGTACAAAAGGATCATATAAGAAATTTAAATATGAATGTCGGATAGAGGTTGGCGCTCGCTGTATATTATGGTAGATTGGTAGAACTTCAATAGTGCATTAAATTGGGGTAATGAAAATACCAAAAAGAAATTAAAAGTGATTTGATGTAGGAAATTATTTGTCCTTACTTTAAGGTGTCTGCAGGGTATTAATTTCCTATTATAGAATTTTGTCAAATTTTCTGTATAGAAACATAATTGTATAATTGTTCAAAATGTAAAATAAAATTTGGAGGTCACCGTGCATTTAAGCGCAAAATCTGAAATTGAAAATTTCAGGATTTTACATAGAAATGATAGGGAAAATGGTCATTTGAGAGGATAGTTTGAAAAATCTATTATAGAATTTTTTCATACTTTGCATGTGTTTAATTATCATTATTTAGTTTACATATAAAAAATAAAAATTAGAGGTCACCGTTGAAATAAGAGAGAAAAATTGCAAAATGTTAATTTCTCTAGTGATATCTTTGTTAAAATATTTTATCAAATTATCTCCCTTGAATAATTTCTGTGTTCTGTAAATCCAGCAACAGATTTAAAGCTCATGTGTTTTAACTCACGTTTTTGTAATGAAAATGTTATAAAAATGATTAGGAATATAAATTTTAAATACATTTGAACTTTCTTTTCATTTTAAATAACTATTTTGTTAAAATTCTTAATGAATGAAACCTAAATGAACAAGTATTAGACAAAAATGGCGGAATAATACCACTGAGACACCTTAAAATGTCACCCGCTTACATATTTTCCTTTACTATAGTGTTCAATTAAAGTCTTATACCCTGAAATTAATTCTGGATGTTCTTCTCTTCTTTACAAGAGGCTTTTCATAATGTTTCAGTGACTTTCTTTTATTCAACAAAATAAAATGTTGATCATTGAAAAAAAAAAACCTCAAATAATCACTTCTCTACCTCATTAATGTTATTACCTTATCGCTTATATCACAAACACTACAGGCATATTTTAGGACTTTAGGTTAGACTCTACTAAATGACCAATCAGCTGCTGGCATAGTCAAAAATAGTACTTATATAAACAAAGCCATGCTACTTTCGCTTTGGATATAACTGTCAATATTGACAATATCCGAGTTCTTAAACGCTCTTGTGATCATGAAACACTTCCGGATTGACAAGCATTTTGAATCAGCCAGCTTCATTGCATGGGAAAAATACTGAAGCCTCATCAATGATGACACGTATGCCCAAGGATATGAAAGGGAAAATTGGTCATTTGCATACCCCAGTTAAATGAGGTAATAGAAATTTCTTATTGGACTTTAAAGTTGGGTCATCGTTTGGATATGTTACTTGGCAGACGTGCCACTTTGAGAAAATCATATCGCCGCATAAAGTGAACTTCAGGTAATTATGAAAATTCACAAAACGTTATAATGGCCGCCTATGGAAAATATTTAGTGGAGTCTGACCTTAAGCCGAAAATTGAGGGGAAATAAAATTTTTGAAAGTATGTGACTTTTTATGTTTCAATTGGTGAAATATGTCTAGGTTACAGGAAATAAAGGTATATTTTGCACTTAAGATCAACTGGTATCAAATTACAGGCCTGTTCAGATATTATGTAATATTTCACAAAATTTATAGAATTTCCCATTTTTCAAGCCCCTGTCAGACTTTTACCAAGGTTAAGGGATGTAGATACACTAAATGAGTTAGAATAGATGAAATGCAAGTTACATATGCATGAAAAGTTATGAATTTATCCAGAAATTGCCTGAAAATGTTAAAATCAATTTTTCTTATATTACGGCATATATCGCTAACTCGAAAGATACAGCCTCATATAAAATCCCAATTTTTTTCAACATTATATATTTTTTGAACTTGAATTTTATTTATATTTGTAGAATACATACTGAATGAACCTATTATACACAAATCTGAGAGTTGAAAAGCTCCAAAGCTCATTCTGAGTGCCATTTTATGTTGCGTCATGTCACAATATGAGATATTTACTAATTTCACATCAAATTCTTACAATAAATTGCAATTTTATTCATAGTAGCTCATATTTTTCACAACAAAGATGCTTTGAATCGCATAATGAATTAGACTAGTGAGCTTAAACAGGAAGAATTTAGCAGCTGCATACAGTTTTTAAAATTTGGGACACACTTTCATACTGTCCCCATGATAAGTAAAGACTGAATTTTCAACAAAATTTACACTTAATTGTATTTTGTTGGACAACAGAATAGTATGAACAATCTCTTTTCACCTTCTGGAGTTTGTTTTACCTTTATTTTGCACATAATGATCCTTTGGTATCAGTTATATATATTTTGAGTGAACTGTATGGACAGAATTTGACCTCAGAAACACATGCTGCAAATGGGGGGAGGGGGCTTAAAATGACCAGATTTTCACCATTTGTATGACTGCTTTCTTTGTAAGAAGTAATTTAATGATAGCATAGTGCACCAGTCTGCCATAAAGTATCACAAAGATAGTCAGATGTATGTAAAACAGTCATTCAAGCTCTATTTTCCAAGTTGAACCATTATCAGAACCTTGAATTTTTCAAAGTGCTGAAAACACTTAAGTACCAGGCATTTGAAATAAGGAATATAATTTTTTCAAGGGCAGAGAGCATCTTTATTTTGAGTTTTCTATTTGGATATTGATTAAGCTACATGATAAAGACCAATAATTGAACTTTTAAAACATTTAATGACTTATTAAGGTTAGACTCTACTAAATGACCAATCAGCTGCTGGCATAGTCAAAAATAGTACTTATATAAACAAAGCCATGCTACTTTCGCTTTGGATATAACTGTCAATATTGACAATATCCGAGTTCTTAAACGCTCTTGTGATCATGAAACACTTCCGGATTGACAAGCATTTTGAATCAGCCAGCTTCATTGCATGGGAAAAATACTGAAGCCTCATCAATGATGACACGTATGCCCAAGGATATGAAAGGGAAAATTGGTCATTTGCATACCCCAGTTAAATGAGGTAATAGAAATTTCTTATTAGACTTTAAAGTTGGGTCATCGTTTGGATATGTTACTTGGCAGACGTGCCACTTTGAGAAAATCATATCGCCGCATAAAGTGAACTTCAGGTAATTATGAAAATTCACAAAACGTTATAATGGCCGCCTATGGAAAATATTTAGTGGAGTCTGACCTTTAAGAAGAAGGAAATTAGGAAATAATTATCACACGAGGACGCAGTCTCCTGTATAAAATCATCCTGAAGGCAAACCAATATACATACATACTTAAAAGTGATTTCATGCTTATTGTGTAAGGAAATAGATTGTCCATGCTATAATAATAAAACATGTATATATCATTGTTGTACCTCTAAAAAGTCTTCATAAATGATTTTTTAACACGGTATATAAGACGAGTTGATGGTGTTCAGGTTAAGGTAGAAATTTGGTTGATGATCGAATCCCACTAAGGACTTTCATATTTTTCAGTGGGATCTCGGTACAATCGGACTTAGCACCGGTACGAGCAAAAACAATCGGTATTGTTTAACCTATTTATGGGTACCCAAACTTCCTCCCTGTCCCGTTTCCCTATAGTATAATAAACATACGAAACCAATTACAGGTAGACTACTAACTCCATGACCGCAACTTGAAAGGAGAGAAAATGACAATATGTTAATTTAAAAGATGGGACAAGCTCGCCGCTAACCTCAAGGAGCCTTGTCTGAAACGGCAGAAAAATCAAACTCTAAACTTCCAGAAGGGTTGGTCAAGAATCCTCATATATTTCAGTGGACATCGGCGGTATCAAATAGAGGCCAGTATGTGTGTAAAATCTTCAGGTCAATAAATCTCAAAGATGCAGAATGTTTTGTATTACGTAAAGCAGGTAAGTTGCGTCCCAGCTTTTCGGGATTTTTAATTAGTTTCTGGCTTTTTTTTAACAACATGTCCGTAAAAATATGGATTAGAAATGCTGTCAGTAATAAGCTATTTGCGAGCAACGCCATATTTAGATATCGAATGTTCATATCCGTTATAAAACTTCTTAAATGGATTCAACAACTTATGAAGTCTGAAACCCTGTTGTAGTAGTGACGTTGCCTTCATTAAAATCGTCAAGAGTAGGACAAACGCGTGCAAATCGTACCAGTGGAGAAATATACATCCCGTAGGATAGAGCTACAGGTGTGTCGCCGTCAAGAAAAGGGAAATTAGTAAAACTAAAATCAAAATCATCCCTTTAATCATTTGTTTTAGTTTTTATTTTACCAGAGTCAAAAGTCAAAAATCAACTATCAATAATGATAGAAAGATCCAGAAAAGAGCAGTATTTGGAATCATTGTTACCTTAACTTAATTTTAGTTCAAATAGTAAATGATGTCTACATAATTTAAAATTTTGGGATTGTCAATGGCAAGGATTTCGTCAATATACCATCATTACACATTGAATAAAGAAATTAGTTTATTACTGTTTTGCATGGTTCCTTTTTGAAGTTTTTTATGAAGTCTCGTTCGTAAAGGAACAGAAAAAGACCTGCTCTTAGAGGTGCATAATTTGTACCAATGAGAATACCTATGACCTATTGATGAAAATAGTATTGCCAAAACGAACAAAAATATCAAGCAAAAACAAAAAACGAAAACAAAAAACAAAAAAAACAAAAAAAAACGAGTGCATTAATCATATCATCACATGTCCAGGAACAACGATTATTGTAGGTAATATAAGATGAGAGTACTTGCTTTTTGTCTGAACAAATGAACTGCAGACCAGAAAATTCAAAAGACCATTCAATAAGTAATCACATTTAGATTTTAATTTCTGCATATGCGCATTTCGACAACTTATGTCTCTTCAGTGCAGATAAAATCTAAACGTTTGGAAGACCATGAAGTCAAAGATGATTTAAAACTGATAGAGAACAAATAACCAATATAATCAAAATGTAAAGCCAAAATCAGCTAATGTCAGAGCTTTGCATGAGGGAGATACTCCTTAGTTTTCAACAAAATTTTGCAAGGTTCCAAATAGAATCGGCTTTCGGGTCAGAACCGAAGTACTGACTACTGGGCTGGTGAATACCCTCGGGGACTTACAGTCCACCAGCAGTGGCATCGACCCAGTGGTAACGAATAACTAGATACTGAAGTTACTGTGAATTTAATTTCTGCATATGCGCATTTCGACAACTTATGTCTCTTCAGTGCAAATAAAATCTAAACGTTTGGAAGACCATAAACTCAAAGATGATTTAAAACTGATAGAGAACAAATAACCGATATAATCAAAATGTAAAGCCAAAATCAGCTTAGGGCAGAGCTTTGCATGAGGGAGATACTCCTTAGTTTTCAACAAAATTTACAAAAAATTAGATAATGCAAGGTTCCAGATAGAATCGGCTTTCGGGTCAGAACCGAAGTACTGACTACTGGGCTGGTGAATACCCTCGGAGACTAACAGTCCACCAGCAGTGACATCGACCCAGTGGTAACAAATAACTAGAAACCGAAGTTACTGTGAATTTAATTTCTGCATATGCGCATTTAGACAACTTATGTCTCTTCAGTGCAGATAAAATCAAAACGTTTAGAAGACCATAAACTCAAAGATGATTAAAAACTGATAGAGAACAAATAACCAATAAAATCAAAATGTAAAGCCAAAATCAGCTAAGGGCAGAGCTTTGCATGAGGGAGATACTCCTTAGTTTTCAACAAAATTTACAAAAATTTAGATATTGTAAGGTTCCAAATAGAATCGGCTTTCGGGTCAGCATTGAAGTACTGACTACTGGGCTGGTGAATACTCTCGTGGACTTACAGTCCACCAGCAGTGGCATCGACCCAGTGGTAACAAATAACTAGATACTGAAGTTACTGTGAATTTAATTTCTGCATATGCACATTTCGACAACTTATGTCTCTTCAGTGCAGATAAAATTTAAACGTTTGGAAGACTATAAACTCAAAGATGATTTAAAACTGATAGAGAACAAATAACCAATATAATCAAAATGTAAAGCCAAAATCAGCTAAGGACAGAGCTTTGAATGAGGGAGATACTCCTTAGTTTTCAACAAAATTTACAAAAATTTAGATATTGTAAGGTCCCAAATAGAATCGGCTTTCGGGTCAGCACCGAAGTACTGACTACTGGGTCGGTGAATACCCTCGGGGACTAACAGTCCACCAGCAGTGGCATTGACCCAGTGGTAACAAATAACTAGATACCGAAGTTACTGTGAATTTAATTTCTGCATATGCGCATTGTGACAACTTATGTCTCTTCAGTGCAGATAAAATCTAAACGTTTGGAAGACCATAAACTCAAAGATGATTTAAAACTGATAGAGAACAAATAACCAATATAATCAAAATGTAAAGCCAAATCAGCTAAGGACAGAGCTTTGCACGAGGGAGATACTCCTTAGTTTTCAACAAAATTTACAAAAATTTAGATATCGTAAGGTTCCAAATAGAATCGGCTTTCGGGTCAGCACCGAAGTACTGACTCCTGGGCTGATGAATACCCTCGGGGACTAACAGTCCACCAATAGTGGCATCGACCCAGTGGTAACAAAAAACTAGATACCGAAGTTACTGTGAATTTAATTTCTGCATATGCGCATTTCGACAACTTATGTCTCTTCAGTGCAGATAAAATCAAAACGTTTGGAACACCATAAACTCAAATATGATTTAAAACTGATAGAGAACAAATAACCAATATAATCAAAATGTAAAGCCAAAATCAGCTAAGGACAGAGCTTTGCATGAGGGAGATACTCCTTTTTTTTCGACAAAATTTACAAAAATTTAGATAATTTATAAAGTGTCGAAGATGGATGAGAAAGGTCTTTGAATTCATTGTAGATTATCTAAAACTTCAATAGAATTTTTCACTCTTCAAAAGTAATTTACACCAGAGTATAAATATTTTTTCACGGTATTTAATAACCACCTCCTTGTTTCAAGTAAGTGAACTACATGTATGTAGTTATATGGATGGATAAATTAGTTGTAGAACACTTATTAGAAATAAAACGATATTTGAAGTATTTATTCCGGATCAACCAATTTTGGAACACACTGTCAGACCGTTCTTAACACTTTACTTACTTGTCGCATCAAACGGAGAACAGGTACATCTAATGATGGTATAATTGTGTCCTCGTATGTCAAATTTGGGTCTATATCAGGACAATAGTTCTTTATTCTTGCAAATCTGGTCTTCGGAATGCCAAGTGATTCCATAAATGCCTTTTCCTTTTCCTTTACTAATTTACTGTCGGACCTATACTTGTCGGCTTGTGTCAGAACACCATACAAGGTAATATCTACATATATACCATGAAATTATATTAAATAGCCTGACAATAAAAACTGCTGACCGTCCAACCTGAACTATTTATATATTTATCAATAAAACGATGAAATATAGATACTTGAAGGGGGGTGTGATCTTACCTGTTAATGAAGCAAATAGAAGTAAGGAGAAAACCTATAAAAGGCACGAATTGAGACAGCATGACAAAGCCAAAAAAAAAAAGAAACCCTAGATGCTTTGCATTTGGTCGTTTTAACCTGGATATGGGATGTTGTCTCCTTGACATTTACACCATATGCCACATAATAGTTAAACGTAAACAACGACTTGGTACCGGCACTAGCAAAAGCCAGCGGTAGGGTTAAACCGGTTTTTGGGTACCCAAACCTCCCCTTTCTCTGTCCCGTTTCCCTATAGTATAATAAACATACGAATAAAACCCATACAGGTAGACTACTAACTCCATAACCACAATCTTGAAAAGAAAAATGTGGGAACAAAAAGTAATTTTGAAAGATGGGTCAAGAAGTGTTCGCCGCCAAACTGCCGGCAAGCTCAAACAGCCTAGTCTGCTGGTAAAATACTGTCGCACCACGGAAGAAAAATCAAATTAAAAACTCCCTATGGGTTTGGTAAAGAATCATGATGTATTTCAGTAGACATCGGCAGTATCAGTGAGAGGCCAGTATGTGTGTAAAATCCTCAGGTCACTGGATCCCAAAGCTAATTTAACGGACACGTGCAGAATATACCGTCGATATCCCTATTGCGTAAAGAATGTAAGTTACGTTCCAGTTTTTCTGGATTTTTAATCAGTTTCTGGCATTTTTAACAACATTTCCATACAATGGAGGATGGGAAATGCCCTTAGTAATAAGCTGTTTGCGATTGACATTATATTTAGATATCAAGTGTTCATATCTTCGATAAAACTTTTTAAATGTATTTAACAATTTATGAAATCTGTAACCTTGTTGCAAAAGTAAGAACGACAAAAACGAAAATAAAGAAAAAATACTACAGCACTAGCAGTGTGAACCACTGCAAAAACTTGAGGTATCATCAGGTACTCATGCAGGGTTGGCTTGATCTGCTCCACGCGTGGCATCCGTCACACTACTGGTGAAAAGTCTGGTTTTATCACAGTCGGTGTGTGTCAGTAAGGTAATAAACCCAGGATCTACCAAAAGTTATCTTTTCACATCTGTGAAATAGAATATACTGTAACGGTCTGTCAAATCATGATGACGACCGTAAAACTTCTGTACTGACAATTACAATAGTGATTGAATATACCCTTGATGTTTAAATTTTTGAGACAGTAATCTGGCTCTGTTGACAAAATCGCTGTTCAACTACAGACACGACAATAGCGAATGAGTTGTGAAATGTAGACGCCATATGTTGGCGTCTACATGCCATATGTTGGCGTCTACATAACACTGCTCAAAAACGGAAAGTTTACTATTGCAAAGTCGACATCATGATGTTTTGTTAACAGTTACAGAGACTGTTGATAATAACTAAGACAGAAACAGTAAATTACAAGTAAGATATTAGCATTAACACTTGACTATCGACAGAGTTAGTCGGTCACAGAAGTCTACTGACAGTTAGTAAAGCAGTTGCATAATACTTTACAGTGAGTGAAAAAATAAGAATCTTTAAAGTGAGTGGGGCAGTAGGCTACTGAAGGTGAACAAAACAGTTATAACTACTTTGATCACTGCCAATAATCACCTCTAACTATTAGAGGTGACTGTTGTTAGTGAGCAAATTACTTTATGAAGACTGCTGCCAGTGAATAAAGCATTTGCATATTGAGCTGTACATTCATTTATTTGTGAGAAAATTAGATTCGTTTCCTCATTTCTTTTGACTTCAACAGAAACATACCTCTTTCTCTAGTTGTAACATCAGAAACGGCTTCAAATAAAGATTCTGGCAAGGGTACATCTGGATTGGCTGAACATACTACAATAATTCTGTTCACTCTGTGATAGTCCGGTCTATTTGGACTCAATAGAAAGTCAAATGGTGTAGATACTGGAGTAGGTGATACTTGGTTTGGAATAACTCCAAAATATTTCCCGCCAAAATATTTCTTTCTTAAGGCATTTACTCCATACACCTGTCCAAATTTAATAACTTCTGCCAGTTCTTCACCTTCTTTTAATTTTCCACAAATCACAATGTTCAGCAGTTCTTTATTTAAGGCAGATTCAGTATCTTCTAAACCAGTCATATCCAGAAATGTTGGCATGAGATAATCGTCTTTGTCTTTGTAATAGTCTTTCTTTGTAAAGCTAAATGAATGGATATATCTTCAAGTTTCAAGTTTTTATTTCTCAAGTCCTCAGCAGGGGAATGTTAATATACACAAATAATTTGGACAATATATGTCTAAAACATTTAGTAATGCATTGAATGAACATGAAGTACATATTTATGCAATATATATATATATACTTGAGTTATGTGACATAAAATGAAGACAACCAATAGACTGTAATAGTGCAATTTAACAGAATTTTGCAGGTTAACAGTAAACATTATAACTGTGGCACAACCAAAGATTCACATCCATAAACACAATTTTTGTAAGGGATCAAAATTAAACAAAAGCTTATCGATTTATGCTTTGTAACTTGCCATTGTATGTTTCCTTGGTATATAATGTTGGGTTATTCTTCGGAATGAAGTGTTTTTGTTAAGCATATGTAGGTCTCGTATATAAAATATAGTGCATTGGTAAAGTTAAATTCTGCATATTCACGATAAACAACTTATTTCAAATAAAGTAAACAGGAAAAGCAAAAAAATCATAAAAAAGTACAATGGAAGATATTAATAACTTAAAGAGCCTATTTATTCAGTATGACGACCTTCCACTAGAGTCAAAGTCAACAGATTGAAAAAAGACAACTGTTTACTTAGGAAATTACAAAAAAGATCCTAGCTTCTCATCCCCTCCCAGCCCTTTTCATTGTCAAACAAAAAGAAATTTCTTTGTTTTTTTTGCACCTTTTTGCATTTTCTTCCAAGATTTCTAGCATTTAAACTTTAATTTATAAAAAAGGAAAATAAACTCACCCGTCAACCATCAATTTTTGAAAAAAGTTTGATGAGAATCTAGATTTTTTATCAATTTTGGACTGAATGATATGAGTAAATTTGTAAATTGTACGTAATTTTGATTTTAGTTTTGTTTTGTTTTTGTATTTTTTGCCTAGTTTTGGTCAAGATTTTTAACTTATCACTTCTCAGTATTCTTTGTGTGAAAGAATTTTCATTTGTCAGCCCCAGGATTAAAGTATCCTTGTTCAAGGCGGTCAACTCTCTTCTGTTACGTGTGGCCGTTTGATCGAGAAAAGTCATTTGAATTCGGTTTCAGTTGAAGAATATAACTAGGAATGTTCCTCGCAATTTCATGCACAAGCTACATTGGGCTTCGCTGCTCATCGTACGTCCAAGTAAAGCCGTTTTTGCATCACACTACATCTGGGCCAGCTAAAGTCCCGCTGAAACAAAATAGTCGACCTAATATTATCTTTATGAATAAAATGAAAAGTTCCGACTGAAGCTTCTAATTTTAAAATGTATACGGCAAATTAACGGGCCAAATGACAGTGTTATTCATCTATATCTGTTAATCTTCATACAATGAAAGATCTGAATCGCTGAAAGATCCCATATATAGTATATACTGAAAAATACCTTTTAAGTTTTCTTGTCACCTGCTTGTCTCTTTTTCCGAATTGACCATATTTTGCATATTCTGTCCAATGATCATTACTAAAAGCAGCAAACACTGTATTCAAAAATGAAGATTTTCCACAACCTGGAGGTCCAATAACTGCAATAGTCAATGGCTGTTTTCCTGGAGCAATTTTTCCAACCTTCCCTTTACAATTCCATAAAAGTTCCTGTTTTCTATCAAAGTTTTTATCCTTCCTTGGATCTCTGGCAACATACACTGAGTTGTCGTCTGAGTCACTGTCAGTATAGTTAGGAAACCACTGATCGCCCATGATCTGTGATATAGTATAATAGATAGACAATTCATATGTATGATAGTAAGCCGCACTTTACAGCAAATATTCTTATTCTAAAGGTTACAATAGATAGACATCAGCTCGACAAAGGACATTTTGATAAATGTACAAATAAATTGCATTTTTTTGAATGAGGTCTGTGTGTATCAATTATTTACAGGTTCTCCGGGAAAAAAAATTTTACAATCTATGTAATACATCATTTGCTTTTAAGGATGTATCTTACTGAGGTTTCAGTCTCTTTCAAATCTCGTTTATGAATAATTCTTTAAACTTGCCTTATGAGTGAACATTTTGACCCCTCAGGAGAATACATCCTTAATTGTTCAACTAAATCTATTTTGTTCTACTTCATCGACGACATATATATATGGCGTTAAATTTTATTGTGACAAATCGGGGTGAATTTCATCTACAAATTCTTATCACTAAAGCCTTCACATGGTGTGCATAAGTACAAGATACAGTGTGCACAAATCAGCGTTTTGCAATAGAACAATGTATATTGCCCAGTCAAAATGCATGCGTAGGATTAATGTTGTTATGAAACAACTACAGTATAATGCCGAAGGAACACAGCACAAGATTCAATAAATCAAAGTCCAGAGACCAGGCAAAAACGAGAACACAAGAAGACAGGAGACTAAAGACACAACTCGCCCGCAAAACAGTGTAACACCACAATTACAACACTAATAACTAAGGTATAAACAGTATAAACTCTGAAAAAAACAGAGTGACAACTGGTGCTCCGGGAGAGTAAGCTTGTCATATTCTGTACACTATTAGTGGGCCAGTCCATAGTAAAGTCATAATCTGTAATGTCAAATCCGGAAAGACGTGAATCTACCTGGAATTGTCTGTCCTCATTTGTGAAGCCGACATTCCATATATCTATCTATGATGTCATAGTGACAGACCTTGAATTTCTGACGGGGTTAAAAGTAACAAAGACTGAACATACACCTGGCTTCGCAGTTTCTGCGATAGTGCATTTGCTCTTGACAAAGTCGCTACATAAACTACAAGCTCTACAGTAACGAATCAATTGTAAAATATACACTCCATACTCTGGGGAGATATATTGCTGCTAAGAAAGGTTGTGGACATCTTAATGAATTGATGTCCATCAGACAAAATACCGTTTAATGACACTTTTCCTTTTTTTGTGTCCTGGACATATTTATCTATGATAAAATGTCCTAGGTTATCAAAAGTTGTCAATACTATCAGTAAACATAAATATCGTCTTTAAATAGTACAATATCTAATCTAGCAATCATATAAAATATTGTAGTGTAGTGAATAAAGCGAAAATTAACTCCCGCGAAAAAATAACCATATATATGGTGTAGATTAACTAAATGAATTGCACCAGTTGGTTATGGTCTAAAGATAGCATATTAAGCATTCAATAATTTTATCAGTACTTAGATGAAATTCACTCAGAGATTAAAGCCACTATATTTATAACACAACACATGAGGAAATCAATACAGTAAACAGTATCAAACTGGTTGACTATACCTAGATTTCTTGTTGATTTATTGACAATACTTATATACATCAAATAAAACTTCTCCTATTTATTAACTTGAAATTTGGCCGTATTTATTTGATCCCATTGTTGTTTTTTATTTCATTTTCGAAAAAACACACATAAAACTGATTAATCATAGAACTTTGTATCGCCTAGCCACTCCTCTTAGTCCTAGGGACAAAATAGGTCACAACTTATATTGCACTATTTGAATTCTCGTTTTAAGGTGACACAACATCTACTTCTACGGATCATGGTGGACACTATTTCACAGGCATGACCAGATGGCAAGACAACCTTCTAAAGGACAGGAGGGGTTTCATTACAATCTTTGATTTTCCCCAAAACGTTAAAAAGTAAATTTAAAATCCATGACAATAGCCGCAAAACTAGGAGCAGATTATATTTACGACAAACAACCCTTTTTATTTCCCTTTAAAAGTTAACACAAAGTAACAAGAAACACCAAATGGTCCGAAACAGTTAACAACTCACTTCTTTCACAAAAACATTGAACAATCTGCTGAAAATGCCCATTACACATGTACAGAAAAGGTATTCTCCCCTCTGCTTTGCCTTAAACAAACGTTTGACCATACACCAATATGCTGTGATAACTTGGTATTAGTTATTAAATGTGTTATTAAATGCAATTTACTCACGTACTTTGTGAAAACTGAAAGTAGATAGACAATAAATAAAGGGAAATAACTGTACTGTTTTGTTTTGAAAGTGACTAGTTTCACTATTCGTTCACCTTTTCTGCTCTGAAACACATAAAGGATTCAAATAAAAGAAACATTCTCGGTTTGTTCGAGATACTTTGTAAGATATACTTATTGAAGAGACATTTTTTTTCTCAAAATTGCTCTATTTATACGTTATTAAGTAAATAAAAATATCAGCTTACATCTGTCAATACAATTAGCAAAATGTATATGTTAGCACATGCTTATTACATACAAAGATGATGAACAACAATTAAAGATGAAGAACAACAAATAAAGCGTTGTTCCATTGCTTTGATTAACTATGTATTGCAAAGACTTTGTCGCATTTGCATTTACGCCATATCATATCATCGTCGATGATCAACTGTACTGTTATCCCGAACTGTATTTTGCCCCATGTAATTCCAGAACGAAAATTGAGTCACCTTAATACTGCATATGGTAGACCTATAGAATTTCATGGTGCTGCCAGTATCACTAATTCTAGGCGGGGGTCTACGCACAAAAAATAAGATTTTATTACAGTTCAGACTTCATTGGACCTTACGCTGTGCTGTAATATGTTTGCTTAGAAGATTGTTGTAACCTCATAGTCAAAGCACCCTTGCATATGTAAAACACGACAACATTGTGTACGGAGTAGATGAAAAATATAGAATCCACAACAGCATCGAGTGAGAAACGACATTTCTATATTAGAGATAGTTAAATTTCCAAATTTTTAAACGCGAGGCTTGGCGATGGTTTAAAATATTTGAAAATTTAACCGTCGAGAGTGTAGAAATGTCGTTTCTCACGAGTTACGGTTGTGGATTTTATTTTTCTAATGATTTCAAGAAGATTTTGGACGAAAACACGACTCCCCTTATCTGATGATGTAAAATAGATGTGTTCTTAAAGCGTGACGTCAGAAATGGTCGCCTTTTTTCATGACGTCACAATGGTAATGTCGATAAATGACAAACATATTTGACGTCATAATTTAATTTCATCCAATCACTTGCCGAGAACAACATTCTCTCTAGAGAGGAGAAACATATTTCTCCCACTGCCCAGGATATGTGAAAACAGGGCATAAATACGAGATATTCGTATGATAATTTTCCATTAGACAGTTCTGGAAATAATCTTTTTGTATCAAAATAAAAAAAAAAACATTGGTTGCCATCAATGATGCGATGCCAATTGCGGGCCAGCCAACTAGAAAGTTGCCAATTTAATAGTTATATGAGAGGGATTAATAAAGGGGAAGGGGCGGGGGTAATTATATAGTCACTTACAGTGTTTCCCGTTTATTACGTATATTTCCAAATCACTCAAGTTAAATTTTCATTATGGTTCGAGGTATTCCAAAATGCAACATCAGATCGATTGTTATATCACAAAAACAAGCCATTCTGGTGGTAATTTTCCTAATGAATTCGTCTCAACTAGTAATGACCCATCAACGAAGAAATTATAAACCTCATTCCAAAACCATTTACCTATTTTGTTGCAGATGGTGAATGAAAGGATATGGAGTAAATGTACATGAGACAAAGTCTCTACAAATATATGTTGTTCTTCATCTTGTAGTCACCACGAGGCCTTCAAAAATGAGATTTGCTAATACCTCATAGTCAGTGGAAGACGCCCCCAGCACCGGTTTGAGTGGAATTCTTTGCTAATTTTTCAACAACGCTACTTCCATGTTTTTTTTTACGTCATAAATGCGGGATTGTCAACAAACATAAATCAAAGTGGCGAAGCGCTCTAACAATAACTGTCATCCGTTGCCCGACAAAAGCAACAGTGTCTTAAGCAAGAAGAGTTCATTTCTGTTTTATAGAATGAAGTTTGTGTAAAAAGATGTTGAAAAGGGATGTATTAACGCTTATAACCAATTTCAAGTGGAAAGAAGTCATTTATTTCTAATTTTTAGAAAATTATATTTTAAACCGAGCAACACCCTTCTTTCGAAACGGTAAGGTTTAGATATTCTCGTTTTCATTTAGATATATTGAATACACTTTCCTATAATTGTTTCCTGAACGAAAATTTACATATCTTCAGTTTTTGGCTACAATAGCTTCGTACATGTAACTTCAGAGTAAAAACAGTTTAGCATCAGTTTTTTATCGAAAATGGGTAATAAACAATAAAAGAATATAAAGTAAATGAACATGAGACAAAGTCTCCAGAAATTCATGGTAAACCAAGTAACGGAACAACAAAGTGCTCTTCCTGAAGAGTTTTACTTCAAATCCTTATGAAGTATCGATTAAAACAGAAAAGTGGTATCCTAAAGAGTTTTACTTTAGATAGAAGTATCGATAAAACCAAGAAAAGTGCTCTTGCTTCAGAGTTGTACTTAATATCCGAAAGAACTATCAACTAAAAATAAGAAAATGTCTATCCTTGATAAGTGTTACTTTATGTCGAAAGAAGTATCGATAAAAGCAAAAAAAAAAAAAAAAATGCTCTTCCTGAAGACTTTGATTTCATACGAGAAAGAACTATTGACTAAAAACAAGAAAAGTGCTTCATATTAAAACGAAGTATTGATTGAAAACAAGGCAAGTGCCCTACCTAAAGTGTTTTAATTCCTAACCGATGGAAGTATCGATAGAAATAGGGAAATGCTTCATATCCGAAAGATGCATCGAAAAAAAAAACAGAAAGAGTGCTCTCCCTGAAGAGCTTGACGTCATATCCGAAAAAAGTATCGATAAAAACAGGAAAAGTGCTCCCCCTAGTGAGGTTTTCTTCATATCCGAAAGAATCATCGATAAAAACAGGAAAAGAGCTCTCCCTAAAGTGCTTTACTTCATATTCGAAGGAAGTATCGATAAAAAGACCCAAAGTGATGTTCTACCAATAATAACACTTAAGACGAAAAAACGAAAAAACAAAGTGTATATAACTAAAAACAATTAGAAATAGTGCATGGATTTTTTTCAACGGAAATGAGGAAAATGATAACCTTTTAGAGTGGATTATATCGCCAAGAGAAGATAAAACACGCCAATGAGATTCCCCGTGCGAGAGATTTGTGGTATCTATATATTCCAGATATCGTGTACACTTTCATAGTTTCAAATAATAGCGTTTTATTTTTTGTAACTTCAAAATGTTATTCTGACCACCTGTTTAAAGTGTCCATATCTTTTGATTTAATTATGCAAATTGATCTTTAAATTGTCTCGATTAGTGCACTGTGGTTTTTAAGATATTGTAATTTTCTTCTGTTAGTCTTTTTGTCGGGCAACGGATGACAGCTATTGTAAGAACATGTTGCCAGTTATTTTCATGTTTGTTGACAATCCTACATCCATGAACAAAATTAAAGATATATAGATGTAGCGTTGCTCGACATTTAGCAATGAATTACATTGTACGCTCAAACCGGTACCAGGGCCGGTACCGGTACCAACTTACGATGATGTATGAGCATAGTTCATTGGTGAAGGCCTCATTGTGACTTCAAGATGCAAAAAAAAAGAAAAAAAAAACGAATGAAGCGTTGACCCATTGCTTTTATTTGAGATGTGCTTATAAAAATCTTACCTCATGTGCATTTACTCAATATCCTTTCTTTGCTTATTCATGAGTAACGTTCCCATTTTATGAATATATATTGTCGAAGTTAAAGGACAAGTTTTCAACAGATTAATGAAATTTCAACGTGGTATAATTCTGTTACTTATTCTTATATTTATACGACTTCTAGTTCAAACTAATACTGATTCAGGAAGAAGAACCGAACTGGGAAAAATTTTCAAATACAGTTTTAAATACACAGATGGTTTTTATTCGATGAATAATTCATTTGTAACAAAATAAAGATATATAGATGTAGCGTTGCTCGACATATAGCAATAAATTACGCCCAAACCGGTGCTAGGACCGTCCTAAACTTACTATGAGGTATTAGCAAAGCTCATTGTTGAAGGCCTCATGGTGACTTCAAGATGAAGAACAAAAATAAAAGAGTTTTTCCTTTGCTTAATCTTACCATATATTTGTAGAGATTTTGTCTCATGTGCATTTACTCCATATCCTATCATTTACCATTTACGACTGGAGTTTGTCTCTCCTGTAGTGTGGAGTTCGTAGTTCGTAAAAAGATTCCGCGTGCGAGAGATATATGCTCTCTACATATTCAGCTATGGTGTACTTGTTCTTGAGATAATTCTCATATGGATATATTATCATACTTTCAAATTTTGGCATTTATTTTTTGTAATTTCGAAATGTAAATCTGACCACCTGTTTATAGTGCCCACATTTCACTATTTTATAATGCTAAGTTTTCATACAATCGACGTGATGAGTGCCCTGTGTTTGTCTGTTTCTTGTAGTCGTCCACTTGCTTAAGACGTTGGTGCTTTTGTCGGGCAGCGGATGGCAGTGATTGTAAGAGCACTTTGCCAGTTTGATAAATGTTTTTTGACTATCCCTCATCCATTACCAGAAAAGACATGGATGTAGCGTTGTTCGGTAATTGGTAAATAATTCCGCTCAAACCGGTGCTAGGGGCCGTCTTGAACTCATTTTGAGGTATGAGGAAAGCTCGAAGGTCTCATGGTGACTTCAAGATGAAAAGCAACAATAAAAGCGTTATTCCTTTGCTTAATCTTACCATGTATTTGTAGACACTTTGTCTTATATCCTTTCATTCACCATTTACGACTGGAGTTTGTCTCTCCTGCAGTGTGGAGTCCGCGTGTGAGAGATGTATGCTCTCCATATATTTCAGTTATGGTGTACTTGTTCTTGAGAGAATTTTTATATGGATATACTATCATACTTTCAAATTTTGGCATTCATTTATTGTAATTCCAAAATGTAATTCTGACCACCTGTTAATACTTCCCACATCTCATTATTATATAATGCCAAGTTTTCTTACAATCGACTTGATGAGTGCCCTGTGTTTGTCTTCATGTTGTAGTCGTCCACTAGCTTAAGACGTTGGTACTTCTGTCGGGGCAGTGGATTTCAGTGATTGTAAGAGCACTTTGACAGTTTGATAAATGTTTGTTGACAATCCCACATCCATGACCAGAAAAGACATGGATGTAGCGTTGTTCGGTAATTAGCAAAGCATTCCGCTCAAACCAGAAGTAGGGGCAGTCTTGAACTTACTATGAGGTATGAGCAAAGCTCATTGTTGAAGGTCTCATGGTGACTTCAAGATGAAGAACAGCAATAAAAGTGTTGTCCCTTTGCTTAATCTTACCATGTTTTTGTAGAGACTTTGTCTAATGTGCATTTACTCCATATCCTTTCATTCACCATTTACGACTGGAGTTTGTCTCTCCTGCAGTGTGGAGTCCGTAAAAAGATTCAGCGTGCGAGAGGTGTATGCTCCATATATATTTCGGTTATGATATACTTGTTCTTGAGAGAATTTTCATATAGATATACTATTATACTTTCAAATTTTGGCATTCATTTATTGTTATTCCAAAATGTAATTCTGACCACCTGTTTATAGTGCCAACTATGGCACGCGATAGTAACAAAAATGCGGTGTACCCAGTATTTCGAACGAAAACTAGGGGTTTTCGTACGAAATACTAGATATACCGCACGTAAAGTAGGGGTTTCCGATCGGTATACATAGTATTTCGCCGAAAACCCTAGTTTCCGATTGAAATTGAACGGAAACTATGAGTTTTCGTCGGAAGCCCCTAGTTTCCGCTCAATTTCAATCGGAAACTAGGGTTTTTGGCGAAATACTATGCATACCGATCGGAAACCCCTAGTTAACGTGCGGTATACCTAGTATTTTGTACGAAAACCCCTAGTTTTCGTCCGAAATACTAGGTATACCGCATTTTTGTTACTATCGCGTTCCATATAAATCTGTATAATTTTCACTTGTTTTAAAAATCATTAATTTTATAATAAAACATTTCCTGATACATTAGTCGTTAGTTACAAGAATGCCCGGTTTATGTTCTTAGCAATGATTTTAGCAATGTTCGAATAAAAGTTCAAAATTTTTCCAACACACCAAGCCTTCTACCACGCTATCCAACGTGTGTTGACAAGTTAAGGTCAGTTTACAACGTGCCACTAACTTATGCAACGCACACCAGCATGTTGAAAAATATTTTCACACGTCCGCATAAGTTGGCGCTATGCGTTATAGTGTCACAGTTCCATTAGTTTTTGTTTCAGCACCAATTGTGATTATTTTTTTTGGCCCTAAAGTTATATCTGTACATATAAAGAACCAATCATTATTACTTTTATGGGTTATCCTAGGGTTGATGTCAACCTACTTTTTACAATTTTACGGCTAAAATCTAACACTAAGCCTAGGTACTTACAAGACAAGACTAAAAGATCACTATCCAGAAAAGAAAAGAAAAGAATGAGACAAAGCGTAATTTTGAAAGCTGGGTCAAGGAGTGCTCGCCGCTAATCTGCAAGCTAACCCGAGGAGCGCAGTTTGCTGGTAAAGCACTGTCGCATTACTGAAGAAAAATCGAACGTCAAAGCTTATATAAAATATTTGCCTCTGTTAATCACTTGTTGAAACAAATATCTTTAGAAGCATCAAATGTATTATAAAAAATAATTTACAGAAATTAACAAATATAATCATTTATTTGAAGTTACCGAATAAACGATGAAAGGATATGAAATAAATGCATATGAGACAAAATCTCTACAACTACTTACTGGAACCAAGCAGTAGAACAAGAAGGGTGACAAAGAGGTGTCAAAGAATGGTTACATTTGAAATACAGAACAAATTATCGTCATATATAAAAAGTGAGTCAATCGAAAACCAATGCAAAATAGGAAAAAATAATGCTTTGGTTCGAGCCACAACTTATTAGAAATTTGAAGTGTCATGTCCCAGTAAATGGGATATACCTAGCTAGAAGGTACAGTCTCTTGCTTTGCAGTGTCCAATAAATAAGGGGACACTCTGCTTAACACTCTGCTTAGAAACAGCAATACCATGCGAAAGCAAATTATTATCATATCTGCATGTACTTAAGTGTCCAATACATCGGGGCATGCAATGCGTTAAAACGGCCTTAACCTGTGAAACAAACAACATTAGTTACGTATCCACCAGATAAAACAATACGCGATACATGAAATATTGGCAAACTTCGGAACTCAATAGATAAAAGTACCTTAAGGCAGTATAGAGACAAGGACGAAACCGAAATACCAGAATTAAACACGAACGATCAGCAACGGCTAAGTAAACCTGTATAAAACACCGATGATCTGAAAGGGATAAGTCAATCTGCTCTACACATATCACACCATTCACACTGACAAAAAATCCAGTGTTATAATCTATTAAAGGAAGTCTACTATTAATCTGCAGTCGTTTCGCTCTGTTGACAAATCTGCTAAACATTTCAAGCACAATAGCAAGTACGTTGTGATTTAGATTAAAAAAGAAAAGACAGCACGAAACTACTACATGGATTGGAAATTTCAATCATTTAGGCTACATTTGGCAGACAACCCCCCAAAAAACCAAAAACAACACAAGTGAAAGACACACGTAAACGATAAGAACTCGGAAAAGCCGGACTAATCCAATTTCTGGGTAAACAATCATTCCCCTTTCTATCTAGTTTACCTGTGCTATAATAAACATTCGAATTAAACAAAAAAGTGTCAAGGAGTACTTTTTACTAAACTGCTGTAAAACTCATTGAAAATAAATTGTTGGTAAAACGCAATCTCAATACAGCAGAATAATTTGCGAAGTATTTGGTAATGAATCATCTTGTATTGTAGTGAAAAACGGCTGTATCAGTGAAAGGTCAGTATAAGTCATCAAAACTCAAAGCTAAATTACATGCAACGAATAGTTCACTGAGAATATATCTAAACCAAATTCCTTATAACGCAAAGAATGTAAGTTGTGTTCCAATTTTTATGGATTTTCCATCATTTTTTTTTTTTTTGGTTATTTTTTTTACAATATATTATGTCTGTAGCATGAATGGGAAATGTCTTCAGAAATAAACTGTTCGGGAGTCACGCTGGATTTCGACATCAAAGTGTTCAGATTTTCAATTCTTTGAAATTTGTTACCCTATAGCAAAAGTATGGATGGGATAACAAGGTTAATTACCAATGCAAGGATATGAAATGATAAACACGAGACAAAGTCTGTACAAATACATGATTATACTAAGCAATGGAACAACGCTTTAATTGTTGTTGTACATCTTGAAGTCAGTAGGAGGCCTTCAAAAAATGAGCTATACTCACACCCAACAACAAGCCAAAGAAGGCTCCAGCACCGGTCTGAGCGGAATAAATTACTAAATGTTGAGCAAAGCTTCATCCATGCACCCCTTTCGTCATGGATGCGGGGTTGTCGACAAACATAATATTAAGAAGCTAAGGGATCTTTCAACGGCTTTCGACCGTTGACCGACAGAAGGACTCGTAGAAGACAAACACAACATATAAACAACCACAGGGTACTTATCGAGTCAACTGCAAGAAACCTTGGCATAATAAAACAATGATATGTGGGCACTGAGTTCATTAAAATCTACAAGTGTGGAAGAATGCGTGCGAATGGTACATATAAGTTTTTCATTAAGTTCGAACATAAAAGAAAAAAAAATTGTAATGAGAGATACACAAGATGCATCCATTCATGGATATCCAAATGGACTGTTGATAGACAAATGCAAATACTGACCCGCCAAAAACGCGGTGTCTTCACCATACCAGTACATGTCCAGGAACAATGATGTTGTAAATAGTGTTATAGAAGAATTAATGTCTTTTGTTGCAATAAATGAATTGAATACCAGTAAATTTAAAAGATAACTTAGTTTGTGATGAGACATTACTCGAGGCCAAACTAAAATGGAGTGTGTATAATGGAAACTTGCATCTGTCATGCCTGTTTTTAAAAATGGTGACAAAACTTTAGCTTCAAACTATAGACCAATATCATTATTATCGACGGTTGGAAAAATATTTGAGAGAATTGTATATAAAGAGGTGTTTAATTTCATTATAACAAATAATTTACTATACAAGTATCAATCTGGTTTTATTCAAGGACATTCTACTGTTCACCAGCTAATAGAAATTTATTACAGAATCTGTATGTCTTTAGATGACCATTGTACTACTTTATTAGTGTTCTGTGACATATCAAAAGCATTTGACCGGGTCTGGCATTCAGGGCTACTTTTAAAACTTAATGCATATGGAATCAAAGGAAACTTATATAAATGGTTCAAAAGTTATATTACGGACAGAAAACAGTGTGTTTTTGTAAATGAATTTAAGTCTCCATTACGTCCAATTTATGCAGGGGTACCGCAGGGTTCTGTTCTTGGCCCCTTGCTCTTCTTATTTTATGTCAATGATATAGCAGATAGCCTTATAAGTTTAACAAGACTATTTGCTGATGATACGTCTCTTTCTTATACAAGCCAGAGTCCTCTCACAATAGAAGATGTCATGAACTGTGATTTAGAAACAATATCAGTGTGGTCCAAGAAATGGCTTGTTAAATTTAATCCAAATAAAACAAAAGCGATAGTGCTCTCTAATGCAAATAATGAACCTAATATCGATATTATATTTGAAGACCAAATTGTGGAAACTGTTGTATCACACAAACACTTAGGTATTACGTTTACTGGTGACGCCAAATTTCATTCCCATATAGAAAACATTATCAAATCGGCCTGTTCAAGATTAGGAGCTTTGAGGAAATTAAAATATTTATTGAGCCGAAATTATCTTGAACGTATATATTTTACATTTATTAGATCTATTTTAGAGTATGCATGCGAGTTGTGGGATGGGTGCAGTCAACAAGATTCTGATAATTTAGAAAAAGTTCAGTTTGAAGCAGGTAGAATTGTTACTGGTTTGCCTGTATTCTCTAGTCGAGAATCAACTTATTTTGAAACGGGATGGGAAAAACTGTGCAGTCGACGAAAAGTGCGAAGACTTAATTTATTTTATTTGATTCACAACAACAATGCTCCAGAATATCTTTGTGATCTATTGCCTCCACTAGTTGGTCAAATATCTGAATATAATTTAAGGAATAGCAATAATTATACGTTGCCTAATTGTAGATTAGATATTACGAAAAAATCATTCTTTCCCGCCACAACTGTAGATTGGAACCAACTTGACCCCGTAATAAGAAATTCTAGAAATATCAGTATATTTAAAAGAAAAATAAAACCCCAAACAAATAAACCACCCACATATTTCAATTATGGTGATAGGCACTTGAATATTATTCACACAAGACTAAGAAATATGTGTAGCTCCCTGAATGCAGACCTGTACAGAGTTAATCTAAAACCAAATCCTTATTGTAATTGTGGACACCATTCAGAAGATTGTTTACATTATTTTCTGGAATGCCCTCTTTATATTGATATAAGAAGAAAATTATTGCGAGAACTTGACATATTTGATGTTAATATAGAATTACTATTAGCTGGTGACGAAAACCTTTCGTATGAAGAAAATATTAGAATTTTTTCAAGTGTACAAGATTTCATTAAAGGTACCAAACGTTTTAATCAATAATGAAAAAAGGTGATAATTTGCATTCACTTCAGTATTTTTAGTCTTTTTAGTCTCTATGGTCTTTATTGTGTTTTTCTTTTCAAATAGTTTCAGTAATTTTTCCTTACTTCTATTCCCTTTTCTTCTTTTTTCTTCAATTTGAAATATATTTCTAATCTTTTTTTTACATCAATCAAAAATATAGTCTCTAATTTTGTTGTAAAATATTATTTGTTTATATAATCTGTGTCGCCATTGCATGCAATGTAATTTTGTGTTATTTATTGTAATAGGAGAGGACTTCTTTTAATGTTGTATTAACTTGTGTCCAATCCTTTTTGTAAACTAGTTTATTAGTTGCAAATAAAATATGTTTAGTTAGAGTGTGTATAAAAACTTGGCAAGTTCGTTTTGTTGGAAATCGCTGGAAGCGGGGAAAACGGGCTACTATAAACGGAAAGTTATTGAATGTTTCGACGGAATCGCCACGTTTGTCAGACATTCTTGATATACGGCTTGAAGAGTAATTATAAGGTCAGAAATGACGCTCACATTGGTATGTCATAGTAGTGTGAATTGCTAGTTCATTTATCAATGGTGAATCAAAGGATATGGAGTAAATGCACATGAGACAAAATCTCTACAAAAACATGGTAAGATTAAGCAAAGGAACAACGCTTTTATTGCTGTTCTTCATCCGTGATGTCACCATGAGGCCTTAAGCAATGAGCTTTGCTCATACCTCATAGTAAGTTAGACACAGCCCCTAGCACCGGTTTGAGCGGATTTCTTTGCTAATTACCGAACAACGCTACATCCATGTCTTTTCTGGTCATGGATGCGGGATCGTCAACAAACATTTATCAAACTGGCAAAGTGCTCTTACAATCACTGAAATCCACTGCCCCGACAGAAGTACCAACGTCTTAAGCTAGTGGACGACTACAGCATAAAGACAAACACAGGGCACTCATCAAGTCAATTGTAAGACAACTTGGCATTATAAAATAATGAGATGTGGGCCATGGCACGCGATAGTAACAAAAATGCGGTATACCTAGTATTTCGAACGGAAACTAGGGGTTTACGTGCGAAATACTAGGTATACCGCACGTTAACTAGGAGTTTCCGATCGGTATACATAGTATTTCGCCGAAAACCTTAGTTTCCGATTGAAATTGAACGGAAACAAGGGGTTTCCGACGAAAACCCATAGTTTTCGATCGGTATCGGAAATTCGAGTTTAAACCGAAAACGCTATTCATAGTTTTAGCCAATGAGAAGCGAGAAACGGAAATCGCTATTTGATATTTAACGTTCGTCCAATCAGAAACGGAAAACGGTATTCAGGGTTTAATTAAACCAATCCAAAATCGTTTATTCTGTTTACCGCTTATAATTCTCTCTTTTTTAATTCAAATTTCGTATCTTGATTTACTTTATATATTTTGATATTATAAATTAATTATCAAATAAAGTTGTGCCTGTGACACTTTTAGGTTCGAATGGATATCAGATTCGTGGGTCATGGGAGGATTCGATCTCGACCGTCTGTATTGATCTTCAGCAGTTAAAAATTGTCAATGTCGCCGTTTTAGACTTATTTTAAAAAAAGAATATTCAATTTAACTAATCTCCAGAGCAAAGATTTTTATTTTCATATAACTTTATGTGTACTCTGTTTTGAAATTAAAAAATGACGAAATTTGGTATGAAAAATAAATAATTTGATAAGCAGTTAAAAACACAAAATCAGTCTTATAAATGATTAAAACAATTTAGTATTTTAAAACTTTTACTTCACCATATCCTTTCCAAGGAGTTTTATAATTAACGCAGTGAAAAATTTCATGGATTTTAGCATTTAAGAAGAATGAAAAGTATAATTTTAAGTTTATGGTTTAAACTTACTCTTTAAAAAAATAACGGCAGTACAATACCGAAGGAGCAACGCACAAAATTACACAAATCAAAGTCCAGCACTAACAGTTTGAACTCTCAAAAAAACAGAGTGACATCAGGTGCTCCGGAAGGGTAAGCATGTCCTGCTCTGTATACAGCACCCGTCACACTGTAAGTGGGGCAATCCAGGGTTAAGTCAAAACCGGTAATGTCAAATCTGGGAAGACGTGAATCTAGCTGAAAATGTCAGTTTTCATTTGTGACACTGACATTTCATATCTGTCTATGATGTCGTGGTGATGGCCATAATGACAAAAACAACAAAGTGTTTTGAAAACTTTACTTTGTGATATCCTCTCGAAAGAGTTTGATATGCCGCGAAATAAAAAAAATCATCAAATTTAGCATAGAATAGGTAGAAAAGTTAGATTTTTTTTATCAGCGGTTTAAACACAGTCTTTAAAAATGACAAAAACAATTCAGTGTTTTGAGAATTTTATACCATAGTATTCGTTGGAAGGAGTTTTATAATTCTCGAAGCAAAAACTTCATGAATTTTAGCATTAAAAAGATATGAAAAGTAAAATTTTTAGTGTGCGGTTTTTACTTACTCTTTAAACATGTAAAAAAAAGTTAAGTGTTGTGGATATTTTACTTCATTATATCCTTGCGAAGGAGTTTGATAACTAAATACCGAAGTTACTGTGAATTTACTTTCTGCATATGCGCATTTCGACAACTTATGTCTCTTCAGTGCAAATAAAATCTAAACGTTTGGAAGACCATAAAATCAAATGTGTTAAAAAACTGATAGAGAACAAATACCCAAAATGATCTAAATGTGAAGCCAAAATAAGCTAAGGACAGAGCTTTGCGTGAGGGAGATACTCCTTAGTTATGTTGCGAAATACAAAAATCACAGAATAGGTATGAAAACTAAGATTTTGAAGCAGCGAATTAAACTCAGTCTTTAAAAAAAAAAAAAATAATAATAATAAATAGATAAAAAATTCAGTGTTTTGAAAATCTTACATCATAATATCCTTTCGAAGGTGTTTTATATGTCGCGAAGCAAAAACTTTTTGAATTTTAGCATTAAAAAGATATGAAAAGTAAAATTTTAGTCTGCAATGTAAGCTAACTCTTAATATAACAATCTTCAAATTTAACAACTTAAAGGATATGATGTAGTAAAAGTTTTAAAACACTAAATTGTTTTGATCATTTATAAACTGACTTTTGTGTTTTTAACTGCTTATCAAACTATTTATATTTCATACCAAATTTAATGATTTTTCTAATTTCAAAACAGAGTACACATCAAGTTAATTGAAAATAAAAATCTTTGCTCTAGAGATAATTAAATTGAATATTCTTTTTAAAATAAGTCTAAAACGGCGATGTTCACAACTTTTTTAAAAACTGGTGAAGGTGAATATAGACAGTCGAGATCGAATCCTCCCATGACCCGCGAATCTGATATATATTCGCACCTAAAAGTGTCACAGGTACAACTCTATTTGATTATTAATTTATAATATAAAAATACATAATAAGAAAAGATACGAAATTTGAATAAAAAAGAGAGAATTATAAGCGATAAAAAGAATAAACGATTTTGATTTGTTTAATTAAGCGCTAAATACCGTTTTCCGTTTCTGATTGGATGAACGTTAAATATCAAATAGCGGTTTCCGTTTCTCGTTTCTCATTGGCTAAAACTATAAATAGATTTTTCGGTTTAAACTTAAATTTCCGATATCGATCGGAAACTATGGGTTTTCGTCGGAAACCCCTAGTTTCCGTTCAATTTCAATCGGAAACTAGGGTCTTCGGCGAAATACTATGTATACCGATGTGTGGTTTACCTAGTATTTCGCACGTAAACCCTAGTTTTCGTTCGAAATACTAGGTATACCACATTTTTGTTACTATCGCGTGCCATAGGTATGTAAAATCGCGCCTTTGAAATTGTCATACCACTTCGATTCCGTACGTTTGTTTAGTTGATATTTCTATCGATGTCTTCCTTCGATAATGACCTTGAGATGAAGGATAGAAACTCATCTGACAAAAGATCGCAAAAAGTCGTTCTTTTTCGCTATGCAAACTTTTAATGCATGTTCGACGACCGTTTTGAATGCGTTTGCTATACGTCAAGTACGCATATGGAGTAAATGTACATGGGACAAATCTCAGTGCTATTATTTCGCCATTTTTGTCTAATACTTGTTCATTTAGGTTTCATTAATTAAGAGATGTAGCAAAATAGTTATTCAAATGTAAAAGAAAATTCCAAAATATTTAAAATTTATATTCCTTATCACTTTTACAACATTTTCATTTTCTAAAACGTGTACTAAAACACACGAGCATTAAATCTGTTGCTGGATTTATAGAACATGAAAATTATGCAAGGGAGATAATATGATAAAATAATTTTACATAGATATCATTAGAGAAATTATCATTCGCAATTTATCTTTCTTATTTCAACGGTGACCCCTAATTTTTACTTTAGATATGTAAACTATATAATTTTTCCAAAACACATGCAAAGTATGAACAAAATCTATAGAATATTTTTCAGGCTAACCTCTCATATAATCATTCTCTTTATCAGTTCTTTGTCAAATCCTAATATTTTTAATTTCAGTTTTTGCGCTTAAATGCACGGTGACACCCAATTTTTATTTTACATTTTGAACAAGAATACAATTATGTATCTAAACATAAAATTTCACAAAATTCTATGATAGGAAATTAATACCCTGCAGACACCTTAATTACATGGTAAGATTAAGCAAATGGAACAACGCTTTCATTGTTGTTCTTCATCTTGAAATCCACATGAGGCCTTCATCAAACAGTAATGACTCCTACCTCATAGTAAGTTCAAGACTGCCCCTAGAACCATTTTGAGCGGAATTCACCTGCTTACAACAACTCCCGAAGTTAATGTAAATTTAGTTTCTGCGTATGGCCATTTCAACAACTCTTGACTCTTCAGTGCAGATAAAATCTAAACAATTGGAGGACCATAAACTTAAAGATTTTTAAAAACTGATACAGAACAAATAACCAAATATGATCGTTAGGAAGCAAANGGGGGGGGGGGGGGGGGGGGGGGCTACTCCTAAGTTTTCAAAAAAAATTTACAAAAATTTAGATATTGCAAGATTCTAAGTGTTGAACAACACAATTGTTTTTTACCAAAATTGTCGAACGTTGACACACCTTGGATTGAATGTTGCATTGTGACAGGTCCTTTTGTATAAAAGATCATGACATTTACCAATCAGCCACCCAACAGATCTTTCACAACCTCATTTTTGTTTGTACTGGGACAAACATTTCACTGTCTTACGACCTGTCGATAGAAACTGCCATCGAGCTGCTACCAGACAATACCGTAACAGAAGGGGAGGTTTGACGCGCCATAAAACCCGTTTAACCCACCATTTCGTTTTAAATGCTTGTACCAAGTCAGGACCATTACGATCGACAGTTTTTCTGGTGGTTTCAACCTATTTATCTATTTGTCTGATGGACTTCGGCGGCTCTGTTCGGTAATTTTGTTATAACCCCAATTTGGATGAAATTATGTGGTCATTACACACCACACTAAATTCCACTGTTTTTTCGGAGTTTGCATTAAAGCTAAAAAGGTTTTTTTTTTTTTGCAAAAAAAGTATTGGAATGTTATCAGCATTAAAAAGGCAGTTTGCAATCGGATCTTATTCTGCTTGACATGGCAAGACATAACAGAGAAATAGAAGAGAGCTTATTATGCGGAAATTAGTATACGTTAATTAGGAGCTGCGAGTATAGGTAATCTGTCTAGCCGTAGATGAAACCATATAAATGTGATGCGTATTTATGACAACAATCCTAAACGTAATAACTAAATACCGAAGTAACTGTAAATTTGGTTTCTGCAAATGCGCATTTCGACATCTTATGTCTCTTAGGTGCAGATAAAATCCAAACGTTTGGAAGGTCATAACTCAAAGTGTTTAAAACAGATAAAGAAAAATAACCAATATGATCTAAATATTTAGCCAATATCAGCTAAGGATAGAGTTTTGCATGATTGAGATACTCCTTAGTTTTCAACATTTACAAAAATTAAGATATGGTTAGGTTCTATACAGAATCGGCTTTCGGGTCAGCACCGAAGTACTGACTACTGAGCTAGTGAATACTCTTGGGGACTGACAGTCCACCAGCAGAGGCATCAACTCAGTGGTACATGTAACAAATAACTAAAAAACCGAAGTTACTGTGAATTTGGTTTCATCATATGCGCATTTCGACAACTAATGTCTCTTCAGTGCAGATAATATCTAAACGAAGTCATTGCTTTCGTCATAATACATCGCCAAGACTTTATGATATATCAATGAACGGTCCTTTTGTGTGCAAACCTCTAGGACTACATCATATTTGCACAAAACTGTACTCTTTACCACTTACTAAATTGAATACGTTGTTTGAAAGAATCTTTAGAAAATTCTTATTCTGTTACTGATCCATCTTCATCTTACGAGTTAGACGTTTGAAATTGGTCAACATAGATTATTCTACCCTGTTAAAGAACACGCAAATGTAGAAGAATATAGTTCGTTCCTACTAATAAAGTTTGCTGAAAAGGATTTGGATGCAATCAGCTATGCCAATATACCCAGTATTGCATTACAAAATGTAAAAATTAAAATTCCTCCATATTTTAAGGACATATCAGTTCCAATTATTTCATATAACTATACATCACCGATAACATCTAGATATATCAGCAATAAACTTGTATAACAAAGCCTCTAAAGTCTAATACCACTCGATTGTTCATGTTTAAATTCACCTTACAGATATAGTCCATGTGGTCACGTCATAACAGAAAACCTGAACATCATTGAAAACCATTTCTCCGTGATATCCTTGCAAAGTTATCAAAATCTGATGAACCACGATCCATCAACTGACATCAAAATTTTAAACTCCTTATGGATGTTGTAGAGGACTATTGATTAAACGTGAACAAGATGAAGACCTTGATTCTCTTTCGAAAAGGATTTAGGTTGTGACGTCCATGATTTGAAAACAAATCGGTCAGCTACGAGGGTCAATGAGAACTAAGGTATCACCCATTTATTTAAAAAAATGAAGATGTAGCCAGATACTTGTTTCCATTGATTACAAATATGTCATTGTTCCGGCAGATAAGGCTTTTAACGACATCATTGTTATTTGTAAAAATCATTACATCGAATGTTAAAGAGCAGGCATTGGTAATACCCATTGCAATCAAATATACACAGCTATTACTCTGTCTAAATTCTTTGCTTCTCTTTCTGATATTGACCGAGAATGAAGACAGGATAATTACCCCTCCGTGTACTGCGTTCGAAAAAAAATAATAACAATAAAAAAATAATAATGATAATAAAAAAAAAATAATAATAAAAAAAAAAAGCAAATTCCACCGGATCTGCAAAATATTCTACAAATCTACTTCTAAGCTTGACAGCCGTAAAAGAGGGCCTTTGAAAATATTGTGATACTAGCTTTTCAAAAAGTGGTGTAAATGAAATATAGATATTAAGAAACTCTAAAGGTCTGATCGACATCTTAAAATCCAGATCATTATCACACTGTAACAGCACGAAAACTGCGCGAAGATATAAGTACATTGTTATAGGCAGAGGACAAGCATACAAGCATATTTGTGAAATACGAATCAGAATCACAGAAAAAAATAAAAGGAAAGAAGTGATTAAAATGTTAAAGTTTCTGATCGACATTGTATTTGTCCACTTAATAGGACTTGTTTTTAACAGACTATCTGCATTCCTATGGACACAATCTGTGCACTTTTTTTAGCCGATCTGTTTCTCCACTCTTACGCGGCTGAATTCATCGAAGGCCTCTTCAAAATTAAGATAAAATACTGACCCAGTCCTTTAATGTCAGCTTCCGTTATAAGGATGGCAATTTGTCGCTAAACAACGCTCATTTTGGCTGATTTTCATCATTTTATCTATCGAAAAGAGCTCGAAATTAAGGATACTACATACATTTCCACATTTGCATTGTTCATGGACTTTCACCTTGAAATTGATAAAAAGGGTACACTAACAAAGAAAGTGTGCTGTAGGAGAAACAAAATGACTTCACTTTTCCAATAGTCATTTTCATTTTTCAGTGTAGCAACATTCGAATGCGCAAGCATAATGGAGTTTACATCTCCCAACTCATTCGTTACACAAGGGCCTGTAGTCGATACTTACAAATAGGCTACTTAAGCAAGGGTCTGATAACCACAACTTTCAATCATAAAAATAGAACTTTTACGTCAACATCACATTCTTGTGGACCGCTGTGGAATATCTGTTTCCCAAATGATAACAGATTTTTCCCTGTACAGCTTAAGTTTGTTTTTTCCTCTTCCGTATTTGACTTTACTTCCGAAGTAATGCAGGAGATGCTTACTCTCCCGGTGCAAAAGATCTCAGTCATGGTTTTTATTTTGTCCATTTTGCTCATCTGTATGTATATATTCATTTTTTCTTTTCTGTCCCGTACTCATGTGGTGTCTTTGTTTTTTTGGTGTTGCCGTTGTTCCTGGGTTGTTCTTTTTTAGACTGACAGTTCGTTTCTCACATACTTTACTATGCTATTCTGTGGGAGACCACAATTTACTTTCCGAAAATCGGCATCTGTGTCATGAGCACTAACCATCTTTTGACGACAATTCGAATTTCGAATAACATTTAAACCAATATATAGATGACACTTCCATGGCTTGCAATTAATTACATGGAATCTTTAGATCGACTATTAAATACTTATGCAAGTCAAGCATTAGCATTCCAGTTTTGAGTCCGAGTGCAGTCTGTGAAATTTTGTGATGTTAAGTTAAGACCTTATAGTTGTAATGTGCAATGCGATCACTGAGCGCCAGCCACAGATACAAACAATTCACAAACTGCCATAAATCATAAACAAGTCGTTATCTGATTAACACAAATGTTTAAATGTGGCCGCTATTCATATGAACATAGACTGGCGGAGATGCGGCACCATGCGTATATTTTGTATATCCAGACATTGTTGTCTCCTTGACACATTCCCGTTTCCCTTCTTTTTTCTATTGCTTTTGTTTACCATGTGCAAAGTATGTAACATAGTCCCTAAAAGTACAACACTTATGGTTGTTTGTGGAACGCCACAACTGGTTTCTTCTTTGTACAGGAGAACACCAATTGTTAACGTTTACATGTATTAAAAGAAGTTTTAACTAATAGTGCTTTAGTTTTGTGGCGTTTTTGTTCAATTTTGTTTATTTGTTTTGTCGTTGTCATACTGTCTCAATTCGTGTTGCTGTGAATTGCCATGATGTTGGATTTATGATTTTAGAATCTCCCCTTTCCTTTTTTGCTTCGGTATTCGTTTGCCGATGTATTCCCTATATTCATAAACACCACATACTAAATTCTCTTAGTTATACATAACTGGCACAACTACAAATATGACAATAACAAAATTACCGAACAGAATTGTCAAGAGCCAAAACCCCAAGAGGAAAAAAAACAAAGCAGATGGAAAGCCACCGCAAAAATTTTCGACCGCACTGTAATGGTCCTGACTTTGTAAAGACATTTCAATAATGGTTGGTAAACCGGTTCTATGGCGCGCTAAACTGCGGTTGTATTCGGTAACAAATGCTTATTCCAATCTGATTCAATAATGATTAAGTGAAATTTACAAATGAAATTTATCATAAGAGAAATTGGTTTGTTACCGCTTGATATCAATTATCGTTATTTAATAACAGATTATAATAAACAACTGCAATGTAATTACAGGTGATAATTAACTGACTTAAGCTCGTTTATTAACTCTCCCAAACGAAGTTGGGAGACTTTTTTTTTGTTCTATTTTTTTTATTCTTCCGGCGATTTTTTTCCGCCGCCAGATAATTCAGAGACCACTAACTGGAATTTGATGATGGCAGATGTGCTATCCAGTCTTGAAATTTCCAAAATGGCAAATATTGATTAGAATTGAATGAAATTTGACAGGAAAGTTGTCTAGCATGTAAAGAAATGATTCTTTTGTCTTAAAATTTTCAAAATGGCCACCGTTGCCATGAAAACGGAAATAAGGTGGGAAAACTCAGAGTGCTCAGATTTGGAAAAAAAGTTGACAGGGTAACTTGCCAGCATGTGTAAGAATTATCAAGGTCTGAAAATTTTCAAATGACTTCCGTTGCCATGTGTGGGATTCAGTGCTTAGAAATGGAAGCAATTTGACAAGAAGTTTGCCTAGCATGTGTAGAAATGACTTTTGGTATTAAAATTGTCCAAATTTCGACTGTTACAATTTAAAGTAACAGTGTGGTAAGACTTGGATGAAATTGACAGCAAGCTTGCCTGATATAGGGGTTCTTTTTAGATTTTCTACTTGCATTTAAATAACTCGAGTTGATATCAATATACCAGTCTCAATCATCATAAAACCTTTTACACATCAGTGCATGATAGATCTTTTTTTGATGAATATCGACTGTTTTCTTCTATTAGCGCAATGTTCTATATGTTTTCAATATATGTACCAAGCTCTGAAGGAAATCAATATATGAAAGATAAAGTTCAATGACATTTGAGTTTCCAAAAAAAAAAGAAAAGAATTCATTCCCTTAGTTATTTAAAACACTAATATTCTTTTACAAAAATTACAACATCACCAATATAGCCAAAATAAGTACTATGATAGAAACAGTGATAATAACTCTTTTGATATAGCTCCCATTTGAGTGATCATCTCGTTCATGTTGTAGTACCTGAAAAAATAATAAAGCTATAAAAATCGAATAATGGCTCTGTGTTTTCAATTTCATTGTATTTAAACTGAAAAATAGACATAAATGGTCTAAATCGTGTGTCAAATTTTCAAAATTGAACAATTCACATACTAATAACTAAATACCGAAGTCACTGTGAATTTACTTTCTGCATATGCGCATTTCGACAACTTATGTCTCATCAGTGCAGATAAAATCTAAATGTTTGGAAGACCATTAACTCAAAGATGTTTAAAAACTGATAGAGAACCAATAACCAAAATGATCTAAATTTAAAGCCAAAATCAGCTAAGGACAGAGCTATGCATGAGGGAGATACTCCTTAGTTTTCAATAAAATTTACTAAAAGAGCATGTAAAGCTCACTTGACAAATGCTTCCAAGCAATACCTGTATACAAATGATTTAGGAATTTGTACTTTCCAATAAGCTCAGCAGATAAATAATGGAATAAAATAACGCTCAAATCACATCCATATCTATGCCAAATTCTCTATACTTGTAAAAGTCATATCAAACAGGATCTGAAGCTGAACACTTTACACTAAAATGAGATTTTGCTTTGAGTGTTGGTTGAAATTGCTTTAAAAGTTTCTAGCAGATGATCGATAATGAAACTTTTCAAGCTGGCTCCTAAACGTATGTTCATCCTTAGCAGCCATGTTTTTATCGCATTCAGTTGATGGGTTATGTGTGTAAAGGACATTTACTATATCATTCCACAATAAACAGCGAAAGGATAAGAGGTAAATGGACATGAGACAAAGTCTCTACAGTACATTTTGCTTATATTTGCATGATGATGAAATGACGTCTTCTCACATATTTCATGTTAAACTATATTCTCTACTGGTGTCCATGTTTATTGTATAATTTTTTTTGTAAATTACTTTCCCGGCCTTTCATATATCATTCATGTAAAATTGATTCGATTTTTTTTTCATTTGAGGAGATACTCATATAATAACTTTCAATTATATCAGAAAGGAAAAGAAAGTTTCCTTTCCGATATTTTAGTTTGTTTTTTTTTAATTTTAAAGAACATTTGGTGTATTTTTTTTTTATTGTGGCTTACCATACCATTTTTATTTTGTTCATTTATTTTAATCTGTGGCCTTTGCACAACATAATTTGTAAATTGTTTAAACATACGCTTTAAGGTTATAATTATTAAAACACAACATACCTGTGTCATAAGCTGCAGCACCGGAATATCTAAATTTGGTATCGTAGTTGAGATATAAGACTTGCTACGGTCATAATCTTCACAGTAATTTGTAATAGCAATACATCTAGTTCCTATCAAGCCAAGATGTGCTTTAAATGTTGTTTCGCGAAGTGCACTGGTACTGCCACCACTCTGGACTTTATCTGCGTGAGTCAGAACCCCAAAAACGGATATATCTATAGTAAAAATGATATGATATGAACACATTTGAACCTATACATATGCAACAATAAAAACGTTGTTCTATTACTTTGTTTTACCATTTATTTGAAGAGACTTTGTCTGATGCACATTTACTCTATATCCTTTCATTCTTTTTATATATTGGAGAAGATAACAGGAAACACTTACAATGGCCGAAAATTACAATCAAATGCTACAATCTACCAATAAAAAGCCAAAAGATAAACATAGACAGCGATATTAATTTCGGATAGCCCGACTTGTTACCGGCACTAGCAAAAGCTATCGGTAGGGTAAAACCGGTTTATGGGTACCCAAACCTTCCTTTCTCTATCCCGTTTCCCATAGTATAATAAACATGCGAATAAAACCCAATACATGTAGACCACTTACTCTATGACAACTTTTTTGAAAATGAAAAGTATATGACAAAACGTAATTTAGAAAGATGGATCAAAGAGTGCTTGCTGATAAGCTACCGGCTAGCTCAAGGAACCTAGCCTACTGGTAAAACACTGTCGAACAACGGAAGTAAAATTTTACTCAAAACTTCCCGAAGGATTTGGTTAAGAGTCATTATGTATTTCAGTGGACATCGGCAGTATCAGCGAGAGGCCAGTATATATAT